>ML685861.1:1150086-1183014 GCA_007922175.1 Pelusios castaneus | reverse complement strand
CCTCCCCAGGTCACCCACCCCAGTGCTTCCCCCCCCACCCAGGTCACCCACCCCAGTGATTTCCCCCCCTCCTGGGGAAAAAGATTTTCGTCATGTCCAGCCTAGACCTCCCCCACTGCAACTTGAGACCATTGCTCCTTGTTCTACCATCTAGTACCACTGAGACCAGGCCAGCTCCATCCTCCTAAAGTAATTAAAGGCTGCTGTCAAATTGCCATGCATCACCCAAGAGCTCATCCTACAACACCTCCACAGCCTCCAGTCCAAACGTCCAATCATCTACAACCTTCCAGTAGATCCCAGTCTAGACCAACCACTTCCCAGTGTCTAAGGTTATGCCAATCTGTCCAGGATGACTGCTCAGTCTGTCCATGTTCAGCAAAGCGCCCCCCAGTACAGCCCAGAGCAGAGCGCCCTCTGCTAGTGGTCCCCATTAGGATGTCACATCACATCCCCAGACAACCACTGAAGACCCACACCCACTTCAGGATACAGCCTAGTGCAGGTTAACAGTCTCAGTACAAGCCAACACCTTCCACCATCTCCCAGTGCAGATTAAGAGCTCACAGTGTGTACCCCAGAATAGATTAACAGCATTCTGGTGCACCCCAATACTGACCATCTCCCAGGATTTTCTAGCAGCCTCCCCGATGCCATGGTCTTTCAACCGTTTCCAGCAAAGACTAGATCCAGCTAATAAAACTCATCCAGAATGAAGAGTGCAGCTGCGCACAGTAGTACAGTGTTTCTGGAGGCTTGCCATCCCTTCCCGGAACACCCCAGTATTCATCTTAGCAATTAGCGCATCCCAGATATATATCGGTGCTCCCTTGTCCAACCTCCCTGCACACCAGTGCCTCCCAGAACATGGAACTGACGTGATCAACACATGTGTATGAGGATACTTCCAGTGCAGTACAGAATCTGCCGACCCCACCCAGTATGAGTCAGTATTTCCCAGTAAATCCCTGTTTGGTGGTTGATTTCCAGACAGGGCCAGCCCAACCATAGAGGTGAACTAGGCGGTCGCCTAGGGTGCCAAGCTTTGAGGGGTGCCAAATTAGACAGAAGTGAATTTTTGTATCTATTTGAAAAAAAAATTAATATATTATCTCTTACAAAACATGGGGGGGGGGGGGGCGGCATCAGAGTCTTAGCTTGCCTAGGGCGCCAAAAACCCTTGGGCCGGCTCTGTTTCCAGAACACACACCCACAATTGCCATCCTATCTAGGCCGTCATATTTCACTACAGCCAGAACTATTCTTCCAGCAAACATAAGCAATAGACAACCCACCTGTATCAGCAGCAACAGGACATACACACAACACCGCAGTCCCAACAGGAAAAACACCTGAGTATGCCCTCAGCACAGAGTCTGTAATACTAAAGACTAGCTACCGCTCTGCAGATATTATTACAAGCTCAGAAGCTTGAGAAACCCTCTGTCAAACTATCTCCCCCCTAGTATCTTAGGCTATGTCTACACTTGCTAAAATTAGTTCAAATTAGTTAGTTCGAATTAGCTTAATTCGAACTAGCATGGCCACACTGGAACATTCGTTCAAACTAAGCAAGCACTTGCTTAGTTCGAATTAGCGATCCCCATTCATTTCAATGGCCGGTTAATTCGAACTAAGAAATTAGTTCGAATTAACATGGCCACACTGGTTAATTCAAACTAGTTAGTTTGAATTAACCCCTTAGTTTGAATACCCTATTCAAAGTTATTAGTTCGAATTAAGGAAGCCCTTAATTCGAACTAACTAAAGCCTAGTGTAGCCATGGCTTTAGTTAGTTTGAATTAAGCCTCCTTAATTCAAACTAACTTGCCAGTGTAGACATAGCCTTAGTGAGCTACAGCTAGGGACTGCCAGAGTTAGAGTGGACACAGGAAATGTCTTGTTCTGCTACATGCAAATCCTTGGCTCCGAGCAATGGACTCAGTCCCAGGAAGGGGATAGATGGATAAACAGAGAGAGAGAGGCCAGAGAAGAGGGACAGTGAGAAGGTGGCAGGAAAAGGAAAGGACTGAGAGAGAGGTGATGGACTCATCAGAACTAGAGATGGAAAGAAAGGGAAGTAAGAGGACAAAGTCACGCAATGTGAGATTCAAAACCAGATCTACATGGTGACACCCATTCGACACATCAGAGTTAGGGCAGCGGAGAGATTGACCCTCCGGTGTTAGCTGTTCTGACCATTTGGTACCTCTCTCGCTCTGACATAGCATGTGTCTTTCTTTGCACCCATCCTTGTACCTGTGGGTCTAGATCCACCTAACTCATCCCCCACCATCCTGGCCCCTCTGCTGCCTTCTTACCAATCGTGTGCCCAGGCGCCGTCACTCCCGTCCCAGTCCCGTCTGGCGTCGGGTGGAAAGGCTGCTGAACTTTGGTTCTGATAATCCTGTAAGAGAGCAACAGCGGGTCAGAACTCAGCTCCTTCAACAGCTCCCTCAGCACCTCATAGCCCATCAAATTCTGGCACTGCCTAAGTCCTCCTGACTCCACACAGCCTCGATCCTGTCCCCTGCAAGATCACGGGGGTTTCACCACTGTCGGCAGCGAAAGCCCCGCTGTCTTTCTCCGAGGTGAGTTTCCACTGCCGAGCTAACGCAGCTCGGAACGAGAGCTAGGAGCTGCAGTGTCTCGTGTGTGAGCAGCTATGTTATTGCTGATGCACTGACCGTTCAGGACCGTCATTCCCGGTGATGCTGGGGGAGGCCGGGCAAACCCAGGCTCAGTTGCCAGACCGCAGACAGCCTTAGCAACTAGCTGAGTCCCCGTGAGTGGCGCAGATCTGACCCGTAGTGTTGCTGAGAGGGGAACACATGGGGAGAAGGAGAGGGCCTGAGGACATAGACTCACAGTGTTTAAGGGCAAGGTCTGACCTCCTGTAGTCTAGATCATAGCATTTCACCCACTTTCCCCTGCGTTGAGGCCAATAATGTGTGTAGTTCTGAGCCGTGGGGTGTCAACATCACACTACATCCGTGAGCTCTGACCCAAGAGGGCAAGAGACTGGAAATACAAAGGAAAAGCACTTTGGTTTTTGAGCAGAGCAAAGCACTTACTAACCGATTAAGCATTACCAAGGGCTTTGCCCCGCATCAGTGAGGAACTGGGGGTGCAGGGCAGCTGGAGAAGACGATTCTCCCAGAGGCGTGCAGCTCTGGCGTTTGTGGGGTGGTGAGCAGCACGAAGAAGATGTATTGGGGGGGAGGTAACGGAGCAGAGGAGACAGCCCAGCATGAAAAGGGAAAGGTAATGCTCAAGTTGTCCCCCTTTCAGTGCAAGGCCCCTGGCTCAAATCCAGCTGAGGCCAGTGATGGCAGAAAATTATTTCCTCCTCCTGTCTGCTCGGAGGGGTCCCCAGTCATATGCAGACGGCCAAGGGCAGGTGACATGAACCCTGCCATTGCTATTCGCCCTTTCAGCAAGGCAGCCAAGAATGGACCCCCGCCCACCCTAAAGGTGTGCCTCCAGGACGGGTCAGGGCTGAGGGCTGCCTGTTCTGTTCAGTGATTGGTTTCCAGGCCTGTCAATCCTGCATTAAATTCACCTTAAGCCCGCCCCAAAGCCTCTTCTACAAGTGAAAGCAAAGAGCTGCGGAGGGGGGGGGGACATGCTCCCCCCAGAGCTCTTTCTAGAGAAGAGGCTGGCCAGGAGTCAGAAAAGGGATGTTTGGCTGCCCACAGTGGCCAGGGCTAGGGGAGGCCAGGAGAGTGCAGGAAAGGCCGGGGCTAGGGGCTGTTCCTTGGTATTGCAGGACGAGGCACCTGAGAAGCATCAGGAGGTGTCACAGGAGATGCAGCCGGGAGGGTGCTGGGGAAACACGCAGAGGCAGTTCATGTAAAGTTGGTATTTGAAACAGTCCAGGCTCCTCGGTGGGTCGGTGGACGGGGGCTGATTTATACTGGCTGAGGAACTTGCCTAAGAAGCCTACGAAGGGGCAGGTATTGGAGTCCCCCCCCCAATTCCCTTGAAGCATCCTGAAGAGCCACTGTGGCCATGTGCGTTTATTGATCCAGCCCAGCCCAGGAGAGCAGAAAGTAGGGCTGGGTGCAGGCAAAGGGCTGGAAATCGAAAGCTATAAATTATTTGTGACAGGAAAGCAATAGTGGGAGAGCGCTGAGCACAAGCCCCGTGTCACTATTAGATTCCTTTTAGCCTGGTGACACCGTAAAAGAGGTTAAGCGTCTGACGGAATCATACACCATGGGGCAGGGGCAGGGGCAGGCCAGGAGCGGAACCAGCCACACTGAGCGGGCATATCAGTTCTCCAGGCCAACAGCCTTCTGCTCATTGATCGCAACACAAAAGTTCAGAAAAACATAAATAAATAAATAAATAAAATCTCATTACAGCCAGGCAGACCTGGAACTTTAAAAAAAAAAATTAAAAAATCAATAAGGTGATAGAACATACGTAGAATGTATCTATCTATCCAGCCAAATTCTGCCCAAGGCGGGCTCTGAGTTCACCCACACATTATACTACGCTGTGCCGTATATTGAAAACAAAGGGGCTAGCCTTATTCACCTGCAGCTGCAGCCAAGGACAACATGCCATAGGAAGCCCTATCAGCAGGGAGAGGACATCGGAGATCTCCATTCATACTTTGAGGTGACGTCAGACACTCCCATTAGTACTGAGATGACATTCTGCTCTATGACTAGTTCCAAAGGGGAAGCCGGCTCAGTCTAGTTCAGAAAAACAAACAGGGAGTCCAGGGGCACTTCTTAAGACTAACATGTATTCATCATACGAACTTTGGGGGGAGAAAATCCCACTTCAAGTGTCTGACGAAGTGGGATTTTCTCCCATGAAAGCTGATGTGATAAATAAATGTTAGCATTTAAAAGTGCCACCAGACTCCTTGTTTGTTACACTTCTCTATGTTAGTCTGAACTGAGCAGGGGAAGACCCATCCTTTTGAGTCTTACCCTAAATCCAGTTAGAAGAACTATTAGCAATAAAGCGACATCAGACAGCCCTATCTGTACTGAGGCGACATGAGTTGCTTCCATTCACTCTGATAACATCTCCTGGATGCCAGCAGGATATTTTTGAAGGGAGAAATATAAACAAACTAGATTTGAAAAAAGAAATATCTTGAGCCACTGTTACAAGCCATAACCCTTCTGACTCCCCGGTTCTGTTCACCAAGTCACTAGGAACCCTCAGTCCCACACGTTTAATTTTTATTCAGTTTGATTCCCAAGATTGTCATCATGCTCCAGAGAGTCCTGGTGAAAGCTGGGCAGAGGGCAGAGCAGATAAGGTGAAGGTAGCATTTAACATATCTGTGAAGTAGCTCAGATCCCACATGGTGGGAAGCCGTTCCAAAAGGAACTTATCTACCTCCCTGCCTATGGCCCTCACTGCCATATTACCTGGGCATCTCCTCACACTAACATTTTTATCCTCGCTGCACTCCTAGAAGGTAGGGAAGTTTAGCCCCATTTTCCAGATGAGGAACTGAGGCACAGACGGACAGTGATTTACCTGACTCGCAGGTGGATTCGCTGTACCTTGAAGTCTTTAAACCATGATTGGAGGACTTTAGTAACTCAGTCTTTGGTTAGAGGTTCATTACAGGAGTGGGTGGGCGAGGTTCTGTGACTTGCATTGTGCAGGAGGTCAGACTACACGATCACAGTGGTCCCTTCTCACCCTGGAGTCTGAGACCACACAGAGGGTCAATGACAGAGCTGGGAAATGAACCACCATCTTTCTTAGCCCAGTTGGCCACACACTATTTATATTGCTCCCTGTGAGATTTTTAGTGAATTCAGCACTGGTGAAAGGTTCTGCATGGACAGACCAGGCGCCTCCTCCTGAGTAGGAGAAATAGCAGTGCAAGATTCCCCCGCTACAACCCATGCAGGGCTGAGAAGGGCAGCTCAGTCTCCATGACCACTCTAGCATTGGACTCTTCACTGGGAATGCCAACAAGTTGGCCAATTAGGGCCAACTGCAATGGTGGCTGCTGAGATGACTCCATTAGGAACTGGATCCAGGGGTTAAAGTAAGGGGGAACGCACCAGAACGCAGTTCTGGGGGCCCCAAATTTGAGGGGCTAGAGTTCCAGGGCCCCTAAAAATAGAAAAATCCGGCAGAACGCATGTTCTGCCCTGCTCTGGCTGCTGGCAGGTCCTACGCCCACCGTTGTTAATCACAATACTTATTGTGTGATGCAGTGTTTGCTAGTTTGTGACAATAATTGCTATAGACATAAACGCCGTATACAATTATAAATATTTTTATGTAGCGATAACTAATGCATGTGGTACTGAGAAGTGGTTGCAAATGCCTACCTGGGCTGGGGCCCACACATGCATGAGGGCGGCCCAGACAATACGGGAAGGGGGCCCGGAGATTAGGAGGATTCCGGGGCCCGTCAAATTATACTTTACCCACTGTGTGTGTGGCAGGGGGCTGGGAGCAGGCATCTGCTGCAGGGTCCCCAGGTGGCTGGGGGTGGAGGGGGGAATCTGGAGCTGTGAGGGGACAGGCAAAGAGCTGCATGTGGCTCCAAAGCTGCAGGTTGCAGACCCCTGACCTAGGACCAGATTTCAGCCAATGACCTGAAGGTGAAAGTCTTTGTAGGAAACATTCCTGTCTCAGGAATGAAGCTGTATTTGGCTCACAGGCTCAGGAGGAAGTGGGTAGAAGCACTGAGGTGGTGTCTGAGATCAAAAATTCTTTGAGAGACAGGGCAGGTGAGATAACTTTTATTGGAGCAAATTGTGCAAGTCTACACAGAGATGAAGGGCCCTCAGAAAAACTCCGCAAGTTTATCTCTCTCCCCAAGAGAATTTTGGTCCAGTAAAAAATGTTACCTCATTGCCTTTCTCTCTTCAGTATTCTGGGACCAATATAGCAACACCACCACTGTATATGAAGTAAAGATTGGCCTACAAGGGATAGACCCTTGTCACAGAACAGAAGACTTTTCCCATCGCTAACAGTCAGCCACCCCAAAAGAACTCTGACCAACATTGCTGGAGAAGGAAGAATGGAGTGTTTTGATTGATTCAGGAATGGACTTGGGGGCAGGTGACCCAGGCAGGGCCTCTGGGCACAGGGTGGTATTTTTGTTGTTAGCAGCAAATGGGAAAGTAGAGATTTTGAAGTAAAAATGTTTCAGGTGTTCCATATGCGGCTTCATTTTTCACCAAGAAAATTTTTTAAAGTTTCTATAAGCTGAAAGGAAATGGTTTGTTTTTTTTAAGTTTGTTTATATATAGCATGAAAATTTACAGAATCTACCACGCAAATTTACCATCTTCTATGATGGGGAAAAATCATGCATGCAAATGGGGCATCCAACTCGTGAAATGGGACACAAATGCAATAAAAAATAAGATATTCAAAAGTTTAACAAATGGAGGGAGGAGGTGCAAAAGATGCTCCTCACCTGGGACGCCATTCAATCTAGGCCGTGGGTAGGTTTGTTTGCAACTAACCTGGAATACAGATTGTAACTATTCTATTATCTTGCAGCCTGTTTATTTGTGGATGGAGCTAAACAGCCACTTTAAGAAGCTGAGCTGAAAGAATAACTGATTTTTCTAGAAAGTCTGAAAAAGGGTGGGGGAGGAATTTCATTGGGGGAATGATTTTTTCCTCAATTTCCAGTGAATTTGAAAAGTGTAAAAAAATGATAGATCAAACAAAATGTTTTGATTTGGTGCATTTAACATACAAATAAAAGAAATCAGGAGTCCTGTGTCTCTTTTAATAAATTTGTTATTCTTTATAAGTGACACAGGACTCCTGCTTTCTTTTAATCAAACAGACTAACATTTGATTGTTTCTTTAATCAAACTGAAATAACTGAAAACAAAAAGTTGTCTTAAATTAAAACATTGGAACATTCCATTTAGAAAACATCAAAGAGCAATGTTCCAGGGTTTTCAGATTTTGGGGAGGGAGGGTGCACAGATTTGCAAAACGTTTTGGTGGTGTTAGCATTTGTACAAAAAAATTTGCCCCACTCTACTAACAGCTACTTCTCTCACTTGCAGACAAAATGGGTGCGTCTACACTTGTAAATTAAATCAACTTAAGCTTGCTTAAGTCGACTTAATTTACTCTGCATCTACACTACATTTTCCTTAAGTCGACTTAAGCAAGCTGCTTAAGTCTACTTAAGGAAAATTAAGTCGACTTTGTTAAACCTAGTTTAAAGTCGACTTAAGCCAGGGTAGACCCGGAGTAGCCCTAAGTCGACTCTAAGTTGACTCAGGGCTCTCCAGGAATCCCCCACTGCCCTCCCTGCCGGGGGAGGAGGCACAGGGGGAGCCTGGCATGCCCCCTCACAGGGCAGGGCTCCCTGCCCCTATGCGCTGCCAGGGTCCCTGTCCCCCTTTGCCCCATTATACCCAGGTACAATGGGGCAAAGGCTGAGCCCCCTGGCACTGGGCAAGGGGTGCCCCCCACCACCACCGTGGACCTCTCCCAGGTCCACCTAGTCTCTAGAAGTCGATCTAGGCGTCCAGTGTGGGTGCTTTAGGTCGACATTGTAAGTTCCCCCTTAAGTCGACTTAATTTTATAGTGTGGACATGCTAAGTTGACTTAGCTAAAGTCGACCTAAATTAACAAGTGTAGACATAGCCAATGAGCCCACTACGAACAGGCACGCCTGAAGCACAATTCCCAGACCAAAGATGGAAGCAGAAGATGAAACCTGACCTTGGTAATTGAGCAATACACAACTTAACAACGTAACCCTTAAACACCAGGATGTTCCTGAACTTTGAAACTCTTCCGGAAACTGACACATGTGATCCTCATGGGGCCCTGAAACGTGGGCCTTCTTCATTACTGCTATGGTAGAACCAAAGCCCACTTTGCCTCTTGAAGCTAACTCTGACTCATTTATGTGTCCATTTCTGACTTCTGGGCTAGAGAACACTTTTGACCTTCTTGTAGAACTATCTTGTGTCTTTCCCAAATGGGGAGAAGCCACCATTCTTAATGTGACAATCAGCGATTGTCACCCAGCCAATTCAGTAAACTTCCAGGCAGTACATGTGAACATTTTCTATGTTCTTTCATCTAGAAAAGGTTTCATTGGGCTAGATTCATCCCTGGTTTCAGACCCTTCTAGTGTCTATCAATGGCTGATATAGAATAGCGTTTGCATTTAATGAGGAACAAACCAGCTACTGGTGTATGAGCAAATGGGTAGTTACAGTAAATTCTCACTTTCATTTCCTAGTGGGACACTTTCGAACAAGTAGTGTGTGTGCAAATTGCACAAGTGCAACTTTGATACAGCAAATTTCATATAGATTTATATACAAACTTCTGAAGCTTCAAATTGTGGAACATTTGATGGCAATAAAGGGACTGAAATTCATGTTGCCATCTGTACGATTGTAATGGTATATGATGATATCACAGGAAATGACATCACACTGTGAAATTGTGTCCATCTCAGGAATCTGGGTTCCTGGTAACACCCTCTGTGTAGGTGTTCTGAAAAAAAAATGTATAATGGGAACCAGGTATTTGTCATTTATTACTATTTCAAGCCAAAGGGTGAACAGCATCCCTAGCTCTAACACAGTTAGCCTCTAGGGTTAATTCTGCACAGTAGTTTACTGAAACCAAGCCCCCATTTTCAAATGCTCATAACTTCCTGAACATTCATTCTCCGGACTGAAACTTTCCATGCCTGGCCTCTGCTCAGGGGTGATTATTTTCAGAAAGTTTAAAGTTAAAGTCACTTATTTTTGGAAAGTCTTTTCTGCTCATTTTGAGTTCAGACAGTTACAAAAATTCCCCTTTCCAGTTATTAAAAAATAAGTCTGCTGAGCATGCTTATCTGATTGAGGCCACGGGGGGAAAAGGAAGTACAAAATTTGAAGCTAGTTATGGCCATAATCCTTATTCAAGTGTAGCACCTATGCTTAATTCAGAGAGCATTTTATTTTCCCCCTGATAAACAAGTGATTGAAAAATACCTTCTCAATGAGAATCTAAGACTGTAGTGGACTGTTAAAAAGCTCCCACCTCTTTTTGTGACATCACTACCTGTTTTCTCTTCCCAGCTTGATAGGCCCTGGGATCTCTCGCATCTTACAGCTGCGCTGGCCAGTCTGTTGAAAGGAAAGGGTAAGTGCCTCTGTGGAAAACACTCCCAGAGTCAAATCACACCAGAAACTGACACCTTATTGGCCACAGGAGAAGACACCATAATTTCAGGGTACCTGCTGATTTTGCCACGTTCCAATCTACAACGTTTTTCCGAGTCTCTGCTTCTATTACAAAACTGAAGGTCAACATTTTCAGCCTTGGATGTTCAGGCAGGCATTCTATGGCCATGAGCACCCACCGCTCCCATTTCCTTGCAGGGGCACTAAAGACGCTCAGACGCTCAAGTAGTTTACTTATTCAAGTGCTCAACTCTGGGTTATTTTTCTTATTGTTATCATGTATTTTAAACATGCCCTTAGGAGGCCGGAGTGCTCTGCACTTGACATGACAGACCTAAATAAGGAATTTACTAGACTATTTATATTCTAACATCTGCACCGTGAAATCCACACACCGTGCAGAGTATCCGGGTTCGTCTCTATAGCTCTCACACATCCTGCCTTTCAGGGAATTAAAATGGATGAGCTGAACACATTCTCCCACCCCGGATTTATTAACAGGGTGGGTGTCTGTGACACAGCGTCCAGCAGACTCAGCAACAGCTGAAACTCAGAGGTCCTGCTGCGTGGAAAAAGACAGGGAGGAGTTTTCTTCCACAGAAGAGCTCAGAAGCGCTTTGAGCTTCTACATAGACAATGAAAACATGCAGTTATGATAGACTGGGCAGATCCTCCAGCATCTGTGCTCAGAGACACCACTGGAAGATGATAGGGAAATTTCTCCATTAATCCCTACAGACAGATTTTCTGGTCCCGGCCATGGATTATGTGGATCCCTGTCTGATGCCCTGTGTTCCTTGATGGAAGGACCAAGCAGTGTCACCTGGGGGAGTGCCTGTCCAACCCAAAGAAAGGTTTCTATACTCCTTATTTCATCAAACACTTCTGCCGTGCACTATGTCTCAGACCAATACAGCATACCATGCATTAGGGCTCCCTATTAAAAGCCCATTACAAGCCCCCAGGGTGGGCGTTACTGGGCAATTCAAGCACTTCTTGGGAGGGTAAAGTCACCCCACCTTCAGCCTCGTTCTCCACAAAGCATCCCAAGGAAGCTTTCATGGCCAGGGAACGTATCCTCTATCACGCTGCCAGCTTAGCTGGGGTGTATCTGCAGTACTGTCTCCTGAGCAATACACATTGCAGACCAGCCAAGTTCAGCGCCGGTAACAGCCGCCACCGCCAAAGACAGGTGTGGCACCTGCCGGGCATCAGATCTGCTCCTTCAGACAGGCTGGCGCCTGTCCCCGTGCCAGCCAGGCACAAGGTAATGCGTCTGAAGAAGAGGCAGATATAAAAGGACGTATGTGGAGAAAGACTCTTCTTACCAAGTAAAGCCAGACTGGGCCACACTTACTCAACTTTGTAGCTAAGAGCAAGCACAAGACACACTTTGTAATGTAGCGAGGGAAGCTGGCCCAGTGTTCAGGCCACTAGCCTGTGGTTTGGGAGACACATATTCAATTCCCTACTTCACCACCAGCTCCCTGCGTGACCTGGGTAAGGTGCTTGTCTCTGTGTGCCTCAGTTCCTCATCTGTACAATGGGAATAACGGGCCAGCCATCACTCACAGTAGATCATGAGTACAACATTATAAATGTGAAATGCTCAAGGTACAGGGAAGTCAGGTCCACTGTGATTTACACTAGTGAGGATCTGAGAAAAAGAGACCAAACTCTCCAGGCTTAGCCTCAGCCTCAACCAGCATACAAAAGAAGAGCCTGGCCCCTTCTTGTTCCCTTCACCTCCACTGCTCAGAGGAGATCTTTCCCAGACCGGGAAGGTTCCTGGTGCATGAGAGAGGCTGAATTCTCCTCAGTAATTGTACCATCTGAAGGGCTTAGAGGATCTGAGTTTTGTTGTTGTTTTAAGTCGCTGACCCTTGATGATACCATATGCTTTTATTTCATTTAATTTGAGCAGACCACCAAGATTCAGCCCCTAGCAGATCTTTGGTCATTCCTGCTCTGCTGCGTCTGGATGTCCCAAGGAGGTGAAGAGAAGAAAGAGAAGCAGATCAGGGCTGTGGGCACAGGGAAGTCTGTAGGGCTGGATTGAGAACCTTGATCTCATGGGGGGTGAGCTGTTCTACAAGTTCACCCATTGGCTTTGGTGGGTCTCCTTGGTGTGAGGCCTGGGCTACGCTGAAAATTTAGCTCAAACTAGCTAGATTGCTCAGGGTATGAAAAAGAATTCACACTTTGTGACCACCACTGATCTAACCCCTGAGGTAGATGGACTCTTCCATCAACTTGGCTACCACCGTTTGGAAAGGTGGATTAACTGTATTGATGGAAAACCACTTCCATCCATCTGAGCTACTGGACGTGTCTATACTACACCAGATAAGTGCTTCTCTTCCCCCCTCCCCATGTATAAATGTTGCATAATCAAGCCACAAGCCAGGCTGAAGAGACAGCCGTGTTATATTATGGGAAATATTCTCTCTCTACCACAACTGTCATCAGCTTTGATTTTTTATTTTAGTCTTTTCAGATTTTACCCGACAGGCACAACTCTATGGACTGACTGAAGTCAATGGATCGATGCTGATTCATGCCAGTGAAGGTCCTGTCCTACATGACTACACCATGTCTTTTGGTGGGCTGGCAGAGGAGTTTTGCTTTGGATTAGTACATATTTAACCTTCCATAATGGCTTTTGGGTACCGTCTTTGTCATGTAACATTTTAGATGATTATTCTAACTCACAGACAGAGCGTAGGAGTCGGTTTTTGTCTATTTGCCCAAAGTCTGAATAAATTGAAGCAAAGATCCAACATTTGCTAGGAATTCTGTGCCAGGAGCTGGGAAAGAGACCTACCCTGCAACAAACCCTCAGAATCACTAGCTGTGTGTCCTCTTTATTCGCACTGAGGTGCTACAAAGCATGCAATACTTGGGCACAGAACAGCTAGGGAATCCAGGAAACGGGGGGATTCTATCTAGAAAGACAAAGAGGTGTCAAAGTCACTCTGGGGAGAGGGATGGGTTACATTTTTAATTATGGGCTGGGGCATAAATTTAGGGTTATCCCTCTCCATCACACCACTACACAATTCTCACTGGGATCAATTGGCAATTTACACAGAGACCAAGAATTAAGCATTTTGTTTTCGTACAGGTACTTCACTTTAATTATTCTCACTGCTTATTAGTGTCCGGTTGGTACCTTTAATATCACACAATGGAAAAGTGTGTTCTACTTTCAGTCCATGGCTATTTCTGCCCAATACTCCCTTTGCGAGTTTTCTCCCTTCTTTCTACATTTCCTTCTCTGCAGCAGCACCCACATCCTTTCCCCAGCCCATCCACTAAGAGGATCAGCAGTGAGTAGTTAATATGTTTTTACAATTTTTAACGGTGTTGTGATTAGGTTTTTGAGGCAAGAGAGATCAATGGAAGGCAGGGAAGTTCACACCCCTCAAAGCAATTATTTCAGACTGGCTGCAGACACAGGCAGGCATTGGTGCTTTGATTACACTCTGTCCACGTCTGAGAGGTTCACTTTGTAATCATGAGAGCTAAAACCTTATTTTTAAAAAGTATACTGATGTTCACTACCCCGAATCTCACACCGCCACAAGAGTACGGGAAGCCCCTGCGGCTGAGCTGTTGGCCTTCCAAATATAAAGGAAACAGAGGACGTTCATAAAAACAAAACGGGCTTTGAGGAATGAAGACTCAATTCTTTGCAGAGAGTCTGACTCAGACTGGATACATCAGAGCAGTATCTGTGCGATCAGGTGAGTTTAGAAAAGCTGTGCACGTCCTGAGACATTCCAGATCAGCTATCTTGATCTGGAGCCTTGGAACATTAATTGAGTATTTTTGCTTTCAACCCCATTTCCAGTTAATAAAGTCATATTTAAAGGGCCAAATTCCTCATGGACATTTCATTTTGATTAACAATAGATATGCGCCTCCTACAGGGGGAAAAAAAAGAGTTCTGGACTGAGAAGAAGCAGGTAAATGCTGCCAACACTCACAATTCTATTGTCTGTCTTACGCTCTTGGGGGTTTTACAAAAAGACCCACTGCCTAGAGGCAATTGATTATAGAAAACTCCATTTTCATTTAAAAACAAAAATCCAAGACATTTCTAGCCCTCATGTTTGTAAAGAAAAATTTTAAAAAATAACTTAAGTGGCTCAAACTGGCAGCAAAGACGGAACCCCACATTAATTTTTATTATTCAAAGTCTCATGATTTCTAAGCCAGTCTCATGATTTTTGAATGCTTGGGATTTGCAACATGGCAGGTAACAAACAGATGGCATTGGTACATTATAAATGTGTTTATGTATTTTTGCATGCTGGATGAGATGTCGGTTTTAAGTTCCCTCTCTGTATGTGGTTGTAGCTCGGTGTGTAAAGGAATTTGCCTGAGTATTGATAGCTTTGTTTTTATTAGAGTGGGTCAAAGATTTCTGATAAAATGTTTTTCTGCGAGATAATACCATTGTCAAAAATCAAAACTTTTTTCCCTGCAGAACGTGTTGATTTCAACCTAGTTTGTTTAAATAAATAAAAAAAATAAATTGAAGTGAAGCATCTAGGGGAGGCCTCAACGGTCATCAGAATAAGACATTTCTGCTCCTCATTTCAAATGAAATTCACTTCAAAATTTTATACTCTTCTTAAGTCACAAATCAGAATTAAACATTTTGAGGTTCTTAAAACAGAACACTTTGATTGACCAAACATTTTAAATGTTCATTTTGCAGGAAACGTCCACATTTGTTTTGATTCTGAGTCTGAATGATATATATATATATATTTTTTTAGAAGCATCAGAACTTCTCACAGAACAGAAATTTTGAGATCTAGGCAGCTCTAGTTTTTAACTGTGGGACAGACCTCAGCTAGGGGAAATCTGTCCTCACTGCATTGAAATCATCAGCAGGAATGAAGGTCGAGATGGATACTCCGACATCTGCTTTTTTCTGTGTACATGTGTGGAATTGTATGTGCGTGTACCGTTTACAAGGGACTAGCACAAGTCAGAAAGGCTATAGCAGAAAATGAATTACACCTATCAAGGGACACAAGGCAATAAGGAGAGGTTCTTTAAATCCATTAGGTGCAAAAGAACCATTAAGGAAAGTGTGGGTCCTCTGCTTAGCAAGAAGGAGAGCTGATAAACTGATGGCATCAAAAAGGCTGAGATGTTTACTACCCATTTGGTTTTAGTCTTCACTATGCAGGTCAGTGATGACTGGATATGTAACAATTAATATAACAACAAGGGGGTGGGAAGCCAAAATAAGGAAAGAACAAGTTAAATACTACTCAGGTAAGTTAAATGCATCCATGTCAGCAAAGCCTGATGAAATTCATCTGATGGTACTTAAAGAACTAGCTGAAGCCATCTTGGAAGCATTAGCAATTGTCTTTGAGAACTGGTTGAGGATGGGTGAGGTCCTACTGAGTGGAGCAGGGTAGACAGTATGTCTCTTTGACAAGGAGAACAAAGAGTACCTGGGGAACTATAGATCAGTCAGCGTCACTTCAACGCTTGGAAAATACGGGAACAAATTACAAATTATTTAATAAGCATGTGGAGGATAGCAGGGTTCTGAGGAATAAGCAGCATGGATTTATCAAGAAGAATTCGTGCCAAACTAATCTAATTTTCTTCTTTGATGGGGTTACTGGTTTAGTGGCTAGGAGAAAGCAACATCTTGATTTTAGAAAGGCTTTCGACACTCACATGATATTCTCATAAGCAAGCTAGGAAAAGGAGAGCAATGCGAAATAGTGGGCACACAACTGGTTGAAACATAGACCAGTGGTGGTACTCAACGATTAATTATCAAACTGGAGGAAGTACCTAGTGAGGTCTTGCAGGAGGTCTGGTACTATCCATTTTTCTTTTAATTACTTTGATAGTGTGCTTATAAAATATGCAGATGACCACACACTGGAAGGGGTTGCAAACACTTTGAAGGACAGGATTAGAATTCAAAGTGACCATGACAAATTAGAGAATAGACAACAGAGTCTTGTGGCACTTTTAAAGACTAACAGATTTATTTATCGCATGAGCTTTCGTGGGAGAAAATCCCACTTTGTCAGACGCTTTGAAGATAGGAAAGTTACAGAGTGGGAGGAAATAAATGCAGGGGAGTGTATGACATAGCATCAGGTCAGGCTGTAACAGCAAATCAAAATAGGTGTTAGGATTCAAGACTGTTGTCTTTCTACAATAGACTAACACGGCTACCCCTTTGAAATTAGAGAATGGATCTGAAATCAACAAGAGATCATTTAATAAAGATAAGAGCAAATTACTTCACTCAAGAAGGAAAAATTGGAGTACACAGCTATAATGTAGGTGATAACTGGCTAGGTGGTAGCACTGCTGAAAAAGATCTGGGTGTTACAATGGATCACAAATTGAATACAAGTCAACAACGTGATGTGGTTGTGAAAGACTGCCTTCCTTGGGTGTGTATTAACAGGAGTGTCAGACACACGAGGCCATTAGCTGTCCCCACACTACTCAGAAGTTCAGCTGGAATACTGTGGCCGGTTGTGGGCCACACTTCGGGGAATGAATTCAAGAGAGTCCAGAGGAGAGCAGCAAAAACTGCAAAAAGTTTAGATGGTTAAAAAAGGGGAAGGTTAAAGACTACTGGGCACATTTAGTCTTGAGAAGAGGGCCTGAGGAGGGACCATCACACAGGGCTGTAAGGAAGTGGGAGTGATCCTGCTTTTTAGCAGGGGGTTGGACTAGATGACCTCGTGAGGTCCCTTCCAGCCCTATTATTCTATGAAGAGGACTGTACGCAAGCTAGGTGGTTGCCTAAGGTGCCAGGCTTTAAGGGCCACCAAATTAGAAGTGAATTTTTCTCTCCTCCATTTAAAAGATATATATTAATATGTTCATTCTAAACTCATTTTTCTTTATGTTGAATGTGGGGTGGAGGTGCCAAAGTCAGTTTGCCGAGAGTTCCAAAAACCCTGGAGGACAGGCATCAGTTAGCCTACCTTCAGTGGACATGGACAGCAAGTAGTGATGGGTTTAATCTACAGCAAGGGACTTTTAGGTTCAATATTAGGAAAAAAAACACTTTCCAAGTGCTAGGCTAGTTAACACTGAAATAGACTTCCCCGGACGCCTATGGCATTCCCATCATTCAAGGGGGTTTTAAAAACAAGTTGAGCAAACACTCATCAGGGCTGGTCTGGATTACTTGATCCTGCTTCACTGCAGGGGACTGGACTTGATGACTTCTTCCAGTCCTGAATATCCATGATATTGACACCTAAATTGAGTTAGATGTTTGCACCACTTTATATTAAGAGACCATTTATAAAGCATTAATGGGAGAAATTGGGGGAGGTAATCTCTTATTGGATCAACTTCTGTGGGTGAAAAGTTTTTATGCTACACTAAGTCCAGCTGGCACTTTCACCCACAGAAGTTGGTCTAATAAGGGACCCACCTTGCCTCAAATACCCTGGGACCAAGACAGCCACAATATTGTGGGTAATAAATGCTCTATCATTCGTTGGAGTCCAGGAGGCCCATAGATTGTTGCTAATTGTGGTGTACAGTCACCACCAGCAGTTTATACAGATGTCCTTATAACCCTCTACAACACTTGAAATTTGAGTCTGTAACACGGCCATAAACATCTACAAGTCATTTATTAGCTTTTGCTTGCAATCTCTAAACGGAACCTTAATACATAAAAAGGGACACCTGATATTTGTGAAGATACATTTGTGCCTTTTTTTTTTTTAAAGTCCCCTATGATGCGGCCTGCTAACAATGGGCCAGACCGTGCAATAACTGTGCTATTGTCTACAACCTCTTCTTTTAGTTGCAGGAGCAGATAGACTCTGGATCTGTACTAAGCATGGTATAAACACAAGACTGAGTTCTACCAACCCACCCATCTCACTGGAGACAGAGTCTAAATGCCAAACCTCCAAACAGCTGTCATCCTGCCTTGTAAAAGGGTTGGCTGAGTCCTGAGCACCCCCTTCTGGCCTCCTTTGACAGCTGCCCTGCCTCAGTTTGCCTTCTCCAGGGCTCTCGCAAGCACCCTACAAAAAACAAATGCTCTTGATTTGCCAATCCCCCTCCCTGGGTTGGGATTTATTAGAACAACAAACTCACACCCAAAAATACAGGTCTCAAAGCTGCATCAAGTCTGTACTTCCACTCTTTTCCACAGAGAGTCTCCCGGACTCTTTGAAAGCTCAGGGCTCCTTCCTCATAGGGTTAGACAGGACCACCACAGCCCTCTAGTCTGACCCCTGACCAAGATGTAGAATTTGTTGTGTCTAAGGGCTTGTCTACACCAAAATGCCTGTGTTCGATCTTCAATGCAGTGAATTGAGTGGGTCTCCAATGGCCAGAAGTCCTCTCCATTCCATGCAGCAACTCCATGCCCCAGAAAAAAGCAATGCTTCATCGAACGGAGAGCATTTCCCATCAGCACAGCAAACACACTGCAGTAGGGGAGGGTAAGTAAATTGACAGGAGCTATGCCATCTACAGTGGGTAGCTTGCATCTCACCCATCAACCCAGCACAGCGGTTTAGTTCAGCCTAAGCCACAGAGGACAGGTAGCTCTTCAGCCTCCCTTTGAAGGCCTCCAGTGAAGGAAGCAGTCAGTTCCCTTGGCCTACTGTTCCAACAGCTAGGAAGTTTCTCCTGAGATTTAATTTCAATCTGCCATGCTGTTATATGAACCCATCACCTCTCATCCCACCCCATATAGCAGGAGAGAACAACTTTGCACTGCCTGTTTTACAACAGTCTTTCAGGTATTTGAACACTACTGTCATTTCCCCCAAAATCTATTCTCCAAAGAAAACATACCTAACCTTCACTCACACACCTTGCATTCCAGCCTTCTGACCAGCAGGCACTCAAACCTAGATCCCTCCAAGAGTCTTTCTGATAGCCCACCTAACATCTCAGCATTCCCTACTAAGGATCACTTACTCCTAGCAGCCACTGAAGCTGAGTGTCTCTCTGACCTAGCCTGCATCTCTTTAGAGATAAATCTCCTCCCCCACACCTTGAGTCAATTAACTAAGCCCCACTCTCCAGCCCAGAGAGGTGGAGGGGGAAAAGAAGAGGGCTAATTAGACTTGGCTGACCAGCTCCAAATCACTAAACTACCTACTCCAAAAAATGTTTCATCCCACCACTTCCTTCCTCCAGAATGTGGGATTCCTCCCCCAAAAGACATCGGTCTGAGATGCACAACAGACAATACTCAATACTGGACTTGTAATGGGACTCAGGCCTGAGCTGTCCCAAGCCACCAGGGCTGGAAATAATGGGCCAGCTGCTAAGTGGCTCTAAGTTTTCACAGGTGTAAATCTGCACAGTGGGCCTAGGAGGAAGATCTGGCTTGTAAACTTTTCCCTGTTATGGAGCTGAAAATGTCCCATTGCATGGGCGACACAGGCTTGCTTCTAAAGTCTAGTAGATCATAACAAATTGTTTCTTAAGATCATGATGTTGTGGAGGGTCAGTTTTAGGTCACTTCTATACAGTTATTTCCAAAAGGGGGCCTCTTATTTGCTCAGAGACTTGAAGTGAAATAACTGCAGGTGTGCATGATAACTGATTTAGTTATTTTGGGGGTTAGTTAGTCCACTTGCCATATAGACAAGTCCCGATGAGATAGCTTTGTATGTTAAGAGATATAGGGCCAAATACATTTATAAAATCACTTTAAGCTATTTTTGCATTTGTTTTTCTTTCCTGCAAAATGTGTGGTTTAAAGAGAATGCTTGATAACATGGAGTGGCATGAAGACTTTACCTGCACCTTTTTAAAGAGGAATTGCAAAATCAACCATGAGCAGAGTGGGCTGGAAAATACAAAGAAAAACACTTTCTTTTGCAAAAATGTTGACATCTTAAATGTATTTCCCATCAAATTGCTCACATTTTTCATGAGAATTTTAAATTAAAAACATTTGCAACTGGTCAAAAACCACCAAACACTGACAATTTTTGTCAGACTTGGTAGAATTTCTTTTGGGAGGAGATAGATTAAAAAAATTCAAAACAGCAGTGAAAAAATTAATTAGAAAATCAAAATCTAGAAAATTTCAGTTAGTTTTATTCATGAGAAAGGCACCCAATCCTGACATCTGGCTGAGGAAAAAAAAATCTTTTGTACCGTCCACACCATCATGTGCTATCTGTTTATATGGCTGTGAACCATTGTGCATATCTATTATGTTTCTATGTGCTTATGAATTTATACGAATGAGTGTTTTGCATGCACACGGTATTACGGCCATATCCTTAGTGCTGTAAACTGTCATAGATCCTTTCAAACTAACAGAACTACTCCAATTTAAACCAGCTGAGGATTTGGTCTTTTGCATTCATATGTGGCTGTGCCTTATATAGATATAGGTAGAAAGCTGTGCATTTCGATCAAAAGATATAGCAATATATAACATCTGTATTTGTATCAGTTAATGTCTTCGCATGCACATCTGGGTGTATTTGTGTGCATATACATCTGTGTGTACCTACATTATTGTATCTGTGGATACATTTGTGTACACATCCTTTTGTGTTTGTCTGTGGATCTGTATGTATGTTTGCACCACCTCTGTATGAAATCTGCCTCTGTCTTCTGTGAATAGGAACAATCTCATATGTGGTCATATGGCTGCATACATGTCTCTGTTTGTGCGCTTGTAGCTGTATAGGTGTGCGCTTGTGTTATGTGTCTGGATGTGCTTATTTTTGCTGGCATGTGTCTCTGTTGTGATGGGTGTGTCTGCCAACATTGTTCTCTGTGTTTTTGTGTAGCCCTCACACCTTGGAGGGGCAATGTAGCCTAATGGAAAGGACACTGAACTGGGAATCAGGATGCACAACGTGGCCAGCGATCCATCCTAGGACCTTGAGCAAACCACTTTGCCTCTGTTTCCCCTCCCACCTTTTGTCTGTTTAGACTGTAAGACCTGTGGGGCAAAGTCTGGATTCTCACTGCATGTGTGCTGCATCTAATCCTGACTGGGACCTCAAAGCGCTAATGTAGTTGCATTATATTCATCATCATCTCTGTGTGGATATGCATGTTTATGCCAGTGACTGTGTTAAGTGTACACTTGACTGAGTGTGGTAGCTTTGTATAGGTGTTATCTCCCCGTGTGTATGAGCAGGGCAAGGGGAGATGGAAATGAAAGAGTTATTAAATGCCAAGCGGATAGGCAATAAATCCCATTGATTTTACAAACTCCAGCTTGTCTTCAATCTCCTCCATTCTTTATCCTGGGGCACTGCAACAAAGCCCTGTTTTAAATACCTTTCCTTCCCTTCCCCCCATGCCCCTCAAAAGTGTCAATATTTTATTTGGATTTTTAACTTCACTCCATAACAGTTGTTTGACCTCCTGACTCGGGCGAGTCACATAAATTCTGGGACTTTATTCAGGAGCCATGTTCCTGCTATTGAATAAGCAATTTGGGAGGTTGAATTAATGACTTGTGCTGTTGCTGGAAAGTCCCTGAAGAAATATTAAAATTGCTTGCAGACTGAATCAATAGCCACTGGACACCCAGCTTGAGGAGCTAGGCTTTTTTAATGGCCATGAACAGACGTGTTTGGTAGAGGAAGGGGAATTCCTACACACATGCTCACACCCGACAGCATCCCCTCCTTTTCTGTCCTGACTGCCATCTCCAGTAACAGCAAAATCCTTCTGCACAAACACTGGCTAATGCTGATGAGTCACTTTGCAGGCACTGGACACAGGGGCAGGTCTCCATCTCTCATTCTCACTAAGACCCCTTAAAACTGCAAAGTCTGGGTGTGCTGGCTCTGCGTTACGTGGTTGTATTGGTGTGCGCTGGCCAGGGACACCTGAGCGGCTTTCTTTGCACCAGGGAGTTCTGACGGGCACAAGGGAGGTCTGCATTACCATGTGTTGTGAGAGATGGGTTTTGTGTTATTTAGCAGTGTGGTTGTGTATGTTTGTGTCACACACGCTCAACGCCTTTCTCGCTCGGGCCCTGTAGCCGTGTTTGCTTATGGGAGTGACAAAGGGGTGCATTTTGCACGGGCGCTAAGGTTCACCCTCAGCCTCTGTGCTTACACCGGCTTTTGTGTTCACCCTTTTAGGAATCCCTTTGAAGATGTAGCTCAGATGGCTTGCCATCGGGTGCTGGAGTGGCCTCGCTCTGCGTTAGCCGGCTGGGCAGCTGTTACCACGTATCAATCCCCGCATGTGCCGTTGGCACGACGGCATGTCTGCTTCATTCATTTCATCAGGGCGATTTTGTAATTCTGTGTCTCTGTGATTGCGTTAGTGCGCATCTTTGCGCACCTGTAATGAGGACAGGGTGTGTGGTAGGACAACAGAGTCTTGTGGCACTTTTAAAGACTAACAGATTTATTAATCGCATGAGCTTTCGTGGGAGAAATCCCACTTCGTCAGACGTTTTGAAGATATCTTCAAAACTATCTTCAAAACGTCTGACGAAGTGGGATTTTCTCCCACGAAAGCTCATGCGATTAATAAATCTGTTAGTCTTTAAAAGTGCCACAAGACTCTGTTGTCTTTCTACAATAGACTAACACAGCTACCCCTTTGGAATTTGACTACAGGGTGTGTGGTGTTTGTGCAATGGCCCCTTTTCAGAGTCGGGAGCGAATGTGTCCTTCTCCTGCTTCCATGTCTCTGCTGGGGTTGGCTAATTTACTCCCAATGATTCTTAAAGGTGATCATGGGCTGTCTAAATATCCCCTCCGCACCCAAATTGTCCTCTTTATTGGGGTGTGCTCTGGCGGTTGACTGCTTCCAAAGCTGTGTACAAAGAGGATTGCGTATGAGAAGGGACGTTAATCACTGCTGCTTGCTTCATTGAATATTGGGAAGTCACTGATTTGCGTGCGCTTGCCTGATTGTGTGTGTCTTGTGTACATGTGTGTCTGTATACCTGCTTTTGTGTAGATGTCTCTGTGCCCACTGTGTGTGCCTGATCATATGTAACTTTGTGTGTCTGTGTCTGTGTGTGTTACGCGGCCTGAGTGATAGCCTGTGGGTGCACACATACACAACCATATGTCTGAATTTGTGCAGAGAATGCACCTGCGTGTGTCTGTCAGCAAACCTGTGTTGTGTGTAGGTATATGTGCTGGTATGTTTTAAAAGATACAATAGATCCAGGAGTGTATGCAGCCTCTTCTCCCTTTTGTAGACATCCACTGTTCTAGGACAATTTAGGCTCAGCCTGGGCTGAAATCTAGGTGTCTGGTTAGTCCGTGGGAGATCTGGATTGTTCATTTTTAATGTTGAGGCGTATTATTATTTTGTTTGTCTATTCGCTACAGACTCTCAATGCCTTTGACTCTGAGTTTTCCCTTTAATCTCAAGGCCATCAGGATTTCGCCTAGCGGCAAAGCCAGAACGGGAGCAATAGAGGACTAGAAACTTTCTGAAGGAGTTCTGGGATTCGGTTCTTCACCAAGGTAGCCCATCAGGAGATGGCCTGTGCCCTGTAGTGATTGCCTGAGAGTGTTGGGATACAGCAGGCCACAAAATTTGGTTCAGATTTCACAGGGCAATACCTCTTTGCACAAGCTAAGTTTCTGTGACTCTCTCTGCTCTCTCCCTCTCTCTTCTTCATTCTCTCCCATTCTTTCCCCCTTTCCCCTCTGTTCTCCCTGCCTCCATTCGGCCTTGAGCATCTAACTCTGTCTTTAGTCTGCCCTCCTGTTAAACACACAGATGCGCGCACACATATTCAGAAGGAGCAGCTTGGGGATGGGTGCGGAGGGAGAAGAGACCTGTATGAAAATAATTGGAGGCTGTTAAACAGAGGAACGCAGAATATCACTCGGGTAATGGAAATAAATTCCATTGTATTTGCATTTTAATTTTCCACATAAACAAAGGCCCAGTGTATGCTGGTTTCACCAGCATCATTGGCCAGAATTTAATTAGAAATGAAAAGTTTATAGGGCCCTCTTTAATGCGATTAATGCATGGTTAACATTTATCACATACATATGCTGGACTCGCCTTTTCTGAGCAACCATTGGCCATGAAATGAATTTCTTTTCAACTTTTTTAGCGCGTGCAAGGCAGGCTGTCTCTGGAGAGGCGGTCCAGTGAGCACGCTCAGTAGACTGCAGCCCTCAGCGGCTCAGAGGCCCCTAGTCACCAAGATAAGTTCAAGGTGGCTTGGAAGGAGCATGGTCTAGTGGTTAAAGCACAGCACAGCTGGTAGTCAGAGAATCTGGGCTGTATTCCCAGCTGCGTGGCAGGTTGCTGTGTGATGGAGTTGCTTTCAGGGTCTGTTTTCCCATGTGCTTTTTCAAAAGGGAAATGAGCAAAACAGAGACTCTCCGATCCAAAGCCATTGGCATTTCAGGGTAGCTTGGATCCATCTCTCTGGAGGAACCTGGCTTGATTGTTTGAGGGTGTAGGTAGGATCCAGTACTGTAAGAGCCTATATTCTGGTTCTAACGTTGCTGAGATATTTCCAGAGTAGCTCCCCTCATGAGATTTCTGCCACTTTGAACCAGAACAGCTCATGAGATTTCAGCACATCAAACCCCTTCTAAACCTCCTAGGGCTGATTCCACCTCTTCTTGCCTGAACCTCAAATCTTCACCGAAATCTAATCCAGATTGGAGTCCAATTACTGCCTCTTTAAAGCTCCTTGCTATGAAATGGGGTAATTACACCTCCCTAACTGAGAGGGCACTGTAAGGTGAAATCCATTAGTGTTTCAAGAGTGCTTGGCAATGGTGGAAGTCACGCTAGAAGAATGATCCTAAATCCCATGGAGATGGGCCCATTAGAAATCCAGACACAGGCAGAAGATTCTTTGGCTTAGCTCAGTCCTTTCCCCTGACAGAGGGAGACACAGAGGGAAAGGACCAAAGATTCCCGCCTGTCATGAATGCCATGTGAACCTACGTGTCCTGCCCCACATCACAATTGTCACATCACTGCCTCCTCCTGGAGCCAGGAGGGCACGACACCTCTCCAACCATCCCCTGCCACAGAAATTCTTCATTGTTCCCTCCCACCTCCTCTTGTCCTGCCTGATTCTGAGACAGATGGGGCTTTGCAGTCACCCCACACAACAGACATTTCCACGTCTCTCTCTGACTTGCAGACAAGCAGTGTGATTAAACCTGGCCTGTGGACTGACACAGGGTGAGTTAGAGATGCAGCGGAGAAAGGGGGAATATGAAACCTCTATTGGTCCCTTGAGGGAGATGTCCCTTCCTTATCTTGTCAGTTTCTCTTTGCTCTTCAATTATAGTCTATTGAGATTGGCCTCTTAACCCAAACAAGATAACCCGGGTAAGAGGAGGATGGAGGGGGGCCGAATCTGATCCATTAAACTATGGAGATCAGTGAAAGATCTATCTTATTCCATACCCAGCCGCATGCGTATCCTCCCTGCAAACACTGACACCCCCCTACTCGCCTGTGCAGTTTCTCTCACACCCTTGCAGACACAGACTCACCTGTACAATCTGCACACAACACACACTACTGCACACACACCACCAGACACACCCACTAGCTTTACACCCGCTGCCCTCACACATGCAACCGTGTGACGTGACTTCCATATTACAGCACGCACTGTCCCCAAATGCCCCCAGAGAGACTCCTCCAGATCTGCCTCCAGTGGCAATTGTACGCTACTGTGTCTGTGCTATCCTCAAACACACATTGGGGGTATCGCACACACTAACAAACTCAAGAACATTCCCACTATTGCCCAAAAGACAGAATATCACCCTCATGTGCTCAAACAGAACCACAGACTGATCCCCACTGGAGTGTCCTCCAACCACTGTCTATCCCCTTCCCACGCATGCGCCACCACCTGGACACACCCAGCAGATGCCCACAGACACACGACATGACCCTCCTCGTTCCTCCTATAGAGTCCTGACACAAACGTTCTCATTTCAGTTACAAATGTAACACTCCCAGAGAGACACCCTTCCTCACAGATACACGCACGATCCTTCTGTACAGGCCTCACTTAAGTATCCATGCAGAGAAGAACATCAAAGCAAATGTTCCAAGCCCCATGGTGCACCCTCAAAAATGTACATATGTCTCTTGGTCCCCAACACCCCTGTGTTTGCAAGCACAAGTCGGTCAGCTGTTCATCTAAGTACCTCATGGCATGTACAACTAGCATAGTAGGCACTTTCTCTTTGGCAAAGATGTTCTGTTGAGTGGACACAAATGATTAGCTTGAATATCCATCACCGCGTCTTTCCGCTCTTGCCCCTACAGGGCTACTTTCCCCTTTGTATCCCCAAGGATCTCTCTGCCCCCCGCCTGCCCGGTGCAGGTGGCATTTCCCCATACACATAGCCACTTGTGAGCTACATAAAAAGATTTAACTCACTACGGTGCACCCTTTTATTCATTCATACATCACCCTACACAGAGAGGGAGATTTGTACACATATAAACTCGCACACAGCACTACTCACTCACCTGCCCAATCCAAGAATCCCTGACACATGCACACGCTTAGCCTGAGAGTATCAAAACCACACCGGAGATCAGGATGCCAACACTGTGTGCTCCCACCCCACATCTCACAGGTCCCTACGGTGATATGGATGGTGGCCATGGCAGCTCTGTGTCCAGACATAGTTTTATTTTCAGTGATGAAAATCAAGTCAAATCTTCCTTAGTCTTTCACTCTTGTCCTATCCACTTGACTTCCTGAAATGTTTCTTTCTTCCCACCCAGCATCCGCCTTTGCTTTCTCCCACCTGGCACAGAGCCCTCAGACCCCAACGTTTCATTTAACATCTGTTAAAGGGGCAGCACCACTCCCGCTTTGTCTCTTTCAAACTTTTGATTTGCTGTTTAATCAGTGGGAGAAGGGACTCCATCACGTTGTTGGTAGTCCAGTCTCCTTCAACTGCTGCAGGCATGGGCCTTGGGTAAGGCCCCACACACAACCTACACAACAAAATCCTTCCTCTGCACTCTTCCACATCTCCCCCACATCATCTGCCTCCCCATTCATTTTATAAATAAAACTCAACACTTTCAGTCCTACAAAATTAAAGCTGGGTTTCTAGAGCCATGTTTAGACAACCGAATGAGGATTTAAGAGCCCAGTCTATGGAAAATATTAGCCATACGCAATATTATGCAGCTCCATTGGGCTGCAGGCTTTTCTAAAGGCCGACCAGCCTGAAACTCTCCTTGAGGGAATTTTTAGAAGAGCTGTGGCTCTTTTTAGGGAGTTGGTGCCTTTAAGAGGAATCCAAATGTTAGTGTCTGAAAGTTCACTGGCACTTCAAAGGAAGAGCCTGGGAATGGACCGAGTCATCAGTTAGAGAGTAAGGCCAGAAGAGTTTTAAACCAGAGCATTCAGCCCATCTCACAGGCCACCATCACCACCCACCGCCCACACAAAGCCAACAACTAAAATATTACCGCTAAACTATTATATGCCATGGGTAGAGAATAGGAGTGACCTAAGGCCACCCATGTTCAAGGCCCCCCTGCTATAGCATGGAAATTATGAAGTGAGATATACTCAAATAATCCTGACAAATGATCCACACTATGTATGGCCAAGGAAGGTGATACCCCACCCCAAGGTCACTGCCAATCTAACCTGAGGGAAAATTCCTTCCTGACCCCACATATGAGAATCAGTTAGACCCTGCATGAGTGTGAGATCACCCCACTGAAACCTCAGCTGCAACCAAAGTAAACAGTAGACCTGTTAATTGTGCAGCAGGAAAATGAGAGCTCTTTGTACCACTCAAAGAGTTGGGATGTTAAGGAACTGGTCAGAAAATAGCTTTTCTGTTCCAGACAAAATATTGAGATTTTGAAGATTGGGGGGGGGGGGGGGGTGTTTTTTTTTTTCATTTCAGTTTGGGACAAAAAGCCAAATTTTATTTTTTTATTTTTTTTTTGCACAAGGAAATTCTGGGGAAAAAATTATTTTGGATCAATCAAAATGTTTCATTTTGAGTTTAGTCCCATTTTTATTGCTTTTTAAAAAAATATCAAATGAAGTAAATTTCAAATTGAAAAGTGGCTTCAAACCGCCGCCCTTTCCCACCCCCCCCCCCACCCAAATTGAACTTTTCATTCTGAAAATGTTAAAATGCTTATATTCCTTTTTTTTCCTAAATAAAATTTCATCCAAGTCAATACAATTTGGGCGGAAAAATCAGTTGCATAAAAAAGGCATTTCCTAATGGAAAACTCTTTCAATAATTTTTTTCTGACCAGTTCTAAGTGCTCACCTTCCTAATCGAAGACGAGGGAGAGGGATGTAATTGGGCTGGTATTACCTGAATCCTGTCAAATCACAGACTCAGGAATTTGTGTATAGCAAACTTTCTATGGGCTAAGTGAGACCACATTTTGTGCATCACTTTTTACTTTGCCCCTTCTTCCCCTTTTCCTGCTGCATATTCACTCTTCCTTCTACCTCTTGATTAAAGATGAGCCTGATTCGCAAAATTTGGATACCTCCCCACTCGGCCAAAGTTGGAGGGAGGCTATTTGGCTCTGGGGTTTTGGCCTGGGCCCATGTCTAACCTCAGCGACATGTTCTGTGTAACAGCAGTGAGCCCAGGGCCATGCCTTCTAGCATGTTCTACTTTCCTCTTGCTTTACACACTCGTACACTACCTGCAACCTCTGCCGCACATTTCCCGCCCTCAGAAACACACGTACACACGAAGCCCCAAAGAACACACGCAATCCAGCCGCGTACCCCGCTCGTGTGTACAACTCCCTCAATCTGCCCCCTTATGACATATACATCCCTCCCAAAGAAGCTATGTTCCCTGCATACAAACATCCTAGATATGCACAGGGCTTAAATTCTCATGGAGTGTTTCCTAGAGCCCCCCACACCTCCCACCCCACCAACATGCGATGAAAACTCCAGGTGGTTTGCTCCAGCCAGCTCCAGCTGAATTTAAGCCCTGGATACGCACATATAATCAAACCAACATGCACTCTCTCCACACACAGACCCTCTATACACATGCAGAATACCCACAGTCCCGCTAAACTGAGGTGCACCTCCCCAAATCTACCTAGCAATATACATACGCATGTACACAAAGCGGTGAGTGCATACACACACTGTTCCTCATACTCATCTACAGGGACGCGCACAAATGCTCTCCACAGGGTCTTTCTTTTCCCCTCCCCGCCCCCACCCCACAACAGCTAATTCCCTCCTTGGCCCCAGTATTGAACTATTGCGTTGTCCATTTCCCAGGGACAAGGGGTCTAGTTACAGCATTATTGATTGGTTTTCATGCAGCCAGATGGATCCATCCTGCTCTGCCATCAAAAGCTGAATGTTGCAGCTCCGGGGACCGGACTGCACAAAGAGACCACCCGCCACGCCAGCACCTTCACCCGGCCGCAGATAGTAATAAATGGAACCAGGCTGAGCTGCAACAAAAGCAATCCAGTGGGGTACCTCTGCAGACATGAGATTTATGCCCCCTCGTATTTGATGTGATCATTTTATTGAGTTCTCGGCACAGTTATGACACCCACCTTGCTCTTCCCTATAGGCCGATGACAATGGTGATGCTTTGATAGGAGATCCCTAGGCAGGAATAGCTCCCTTATTCTGCAGAACTGACCAGAACTAACCATGTAATTTTGTTTAACCCTTAAAATGCTAGCTGTTCTCTGGGTGGCCAGCAAGAGGAACGTTGAGGTGGATACACACCTCCTTGATTTTCCAGGAGAGTCTCAACTCAAACCTATGCAAATACTGCATTTGCACAGGGTCTGGTGTGATGGGCCTTGAACCGTCAAAGGGACAACACAGCAAATATGAAATAATAACAATGACTTGGCCTCAGATTCGGCACCCACCTTCGGATGCCCACAGATAATTGCAGGCGTAAATTTCCTGTGTGCAAATGTTTCCGAGAGCATTTGGAAGCCCTTGCTTGCCCAGGGAGCTGCTTTGCGGCTCTATGAAGCGTCCTTCCAGTTATTTGCACAGTGAAAACAGGAGGTTGCTTCTGAAAAAGCACACCCTGTAATGTTTGATGAGAAGTGCCATGATATTTGCTGTTCTTCTCAATGCCCCAGCTCCTGGGATCAGTTGATTACATGAGACGGGAGGCTCTGTTTTAAAAAATAGTAACTTCCTACCCCTTGTGGTGGCAGAGGCCAGGTCTACATATAAACTAACATCGCTATAGCTGCGTGGCTCAGAGGTGTGAAAAATCCACAACCCTGAGCAATGCAGTTATGCCAGCCAACTCCCTGGTGTAGATGGTGCTATGTTGACAGGAGGACGTCTCCCGCTGACAGCTACCGCTATGTGGAGGTGGATTAACTACATTGAGGGGAAAGCTCACCTGTCCGCGGAGTACCATCCACACTGACACGCCAGAGCGATGCGGCTGCAGTGTTCTGTGTATAGACCTGCCCAGAGAGACGCTTGAAATGTGACCTAACGGCTCAGAAACCAGAAGGCAGGGAAAAGATGCCCTCCACTTTATTAGTGTTTAAAAAAAAAAACCTCACGCTTTTAAAGCTAGTCTCAGGACTTTTGGGCCCTGGTTCATGATTTTTGAACATTTGAGTTTGGCAAATCTGCTGGTAGATGGCTAGAAGAGGACAGATTAATTGGTGACTGGGGGAGACACCCCACCACACACATTCTAACCAGCTGTCAGTTTCACGACTGGACTGACAGAGCAAAGGAAAACAAACCTTTCTGCATGTCCATAATCATCACCTTATTCAGCTGCACTCTGGGGTCTTCTGCAGAGCTCAACCCCGGCCTAACTCAGCTCCACCTGACAGCAACGGGAGCAGACGATCCCCAGGAGGTATGTTTAGTGGCCTTTCACCCCAGGAAGGGTACCCGTGTACTCTGCTGACTGAGCCCTGAAGGCCAGCTCCTCAGCTAGAACGCTGGCGCACCTTCTTTGGGGGTCAATGCCAATTTAATCCAGCCCAAGATCTGGCCCGGTTTACGGTTTTCAAAGTCACATCTTGGTTTTTTAGTATAACGTGATTGGACAGGGCTATGGAAAAGCAGGGGCTTTTCAATGGGTGTGATACAGGACTACATTTTGTATCCGTCATATCATAAAAGTTACAGATGGCCCTATTAGATCAGCCACTCCATCTCTCTAGCCACAGCAGAACCAGTCCCTACATTTTCTTTTGCTTTTAGCCCATCTAGTTTTAATATCCCCAAGCAGTGAGGAATTTCTGTGAGAGACAGTTCCACAGTTTAGCAGATCTCAGTCTCTGGAAATTCCTTCTGTTATTGAGCTTAAACATTTCCTTTTTCTTAATTTAATCCCTTTCCTCTGATTTACATCATTTAGTTCAACCGTAAATAATTCCTCTTCTCCTTCAAAGGGTCTGAGCCCTTCAGATATTTCCAGATCATTATCTTGTCCCCCCTATTTATTCATCTCTTAACCAAGCAACTTCTTCCTTTCACTCAGCCTCTCAAAGTCAGCTAAGCTTTTTGGATAACAGAGGGTCTGATAAGTGAGGTTTGACTGCATAGGAGCCATTCACCCAACAGAGAAATGTAGCTATCTATAGGTTGGCGCGCAGTAGCCATTTACAACATGCAAAAACTTGTACAAGCTTAACTCGCAACAACGATGCACCTTCTGGGACAGCCATGCTAGAATAAAAGTTTGGGGATTTATAAAGGCAAAAGGTCCATGCAATCTTTGAATTTATAGGATTGTACAGCAGGAAAGATAAATGCCAGGTGCCCGTTCATAGAGCCAGACGGGAAAAATCAGAGGAAAAGTGATTAACTCACTCCATGCATCTTGATACAGCCTGCCAATGGTCAGATGTAAGGAATACTGGGCCAAAAGTGTAGCCCTTTAACTGTCTATCACCCCAGTTTCATGGGCCTGTCCATTAGTTGCAGTTCTGGAAAGGACATAATCCTGGGTTTGTGTGTCACAGAGGAGAATCTAGCTTTAAAAGGAGGACACCCCTTGTAATGAAGTCCTGCATGACCCAATCCCATTCTCTGCTCACTTGAAAGAAATTGAGAATAGGAGCCGTTCTCCCTGGTGCAGAGAATTGAATGGAAACCTGGTACCCAGCATTAAATCAACAGGGAGATGGTAAAAGGGGGACCCAGAAAGAGTTTCTTTTGTGTGTGAGGAAAGGTGCCAGACTGAGAGACCTGAGAGCGATGGCCCCTATTTATCCCGACAACAGATACAGCATTAGGGCAATGTTTCTCACGCCTGCCCTTCAATAGTGCATTACTGGAATCCACCTCAAGTCAGAGGCTGGTTCACTCTACTGGGCCGGGTTAATCCTTGGCCTCTCTGTTGAGACAGCCAAGAAAGTGGCTAGTTAGCACCAGCTATGGTGCTGTGTTTATGTGCTGTGGACACTTACTGATTAGGAACTGAACTGAGCCGCAGCAACTCATTTCATATAGACCATCTATTTCAGTTGCTGTTGACCTCGCCCTCATTATTGATGCTCTGAGCTACCCATGGTCCTCAAAAGAACCATTATCCATCCTCCACGAGTTCCAGATTTTAAATCTACTGAGCAGGACGAGGAAGGCTGCGGGGACTCCAGGACTCAGCAACGAGTGACAAAGAGGCAGCGTGGGGCTTTTGGGAAAACTCTTCACAGACTGAATTACAAAATGTGTGCCCTACAGAGAGGGGTCTGTATGGAGGATAGATAGATAGATAGATAGATAGATAGATAGATAGATAGATAGATAGATAGATAGAT
>ML685861.1:1081404-1126381 GCA_007922175.1 Pelusios castaneus | reverse complement strand
ACACACACACACACACACACACACACACACACACACACACACACACAGAGTGTGTATTCCAATTAATTTCTCCAAAACGAAATAACAATACTAAAGAAAAAAGAAACCACCAGAAAACTTGACCAGGAAGTTTGCTCTGGGCTGGCCAGGTTAGGAGCAACTTTCTCCGTGGCTTGCCTCTCTCCGGAGCCAGCCCCGAGTGGCTAACAGAGGAAAACTCCCACTTCCAGCCGTTCTCGCAGGGACGTGCTTTCTCAAAGATCAGTGGGGTGAAACCTGTTCCCAGAGGAGTGAATGGCTCCTTGGAACTGAATGGAGCCGGGATCCCACCCGGGCTGCCTGTGACCACATGTCCGGACCCACTCTGCGGGACAAGGCGAGGCTGGGCGGTGAAGTAAATAAATGTCTCCGGCTCGGGTCGAAGTGAGGGGGTTAGAAACGCTGTAGGGGGAAAGTCCACTGTTAGAAATAACAATTAATCCCTCTCCTGGCTCCGGACTGGCCGATCCCCACTGTTTGAACCCTCTCTCTGCAGAGCCCGAGTGACAAAGATTTGGGGGCGTTAGGCACTCAAAGGCAGGGAGACATTTCTCCGGTGCCTGCCCCTACCCCAGGAGCCCGGCAGGCCTCCCTGCTCTGTCTGGGCCGCGGGGCTGTTCCCTAACTCTGTTAGAGCCGGCTCCCCGTTGATATAAGGGGCAGGAGCAGGCTAATTTCTAGCCGGTTTCTCATTGTTCTCCCGAGAGCCGACAAGGGAGAGAAAATCAGGCGCCCAGCCCACGTTTTGGCCACTTCATAAAAAATGCAGATTTGAGGGATGATGTGAAATGAAATGTGCCCTGGAGTCAGTGACTCCGGCTAGCCGACTGCCGTTTTCTCTCTCCCACTTAGAGCTGAGCTGAGAAATGCCCGCGGGTCGAGGAAGGGTCCTTTAATAACTGATCGATTGGCTCCAGATCCGCGCCCACCCGCATGCATCCGGCTTTTCTCCAGCCAATCAATAGGAAATCCCCGTCTCCTAAGCGATCCGGCCAGGATTCACCAGCGCGGGGGGAACTGCCCCAGATCTCTGCCCCAGGCTCGCTCCTCACCCAGATCGGCTCTCCGCCTGCTAAAAAGAAATCAAGGCGCCCCACGGAGGGCGATTTGGGATGGGAAGCAGGGTTACTTTTCTGCCAGGCCAGGGGGCGGTTCAAGCGCTTCTGCAGGAAGGAGCAGGGCGGGTGGGTGCCCTGTGAACTTGGCAGGGATTTCCCCACCCAAACACTTCCCGGGAGAGAGATGGAAACTGACAAGGTGTCACTTTCATCTCTGCACCAACTGCCGGGAGGGTCCAAAGAGCCGCGGCTGCTCACTCAGGGGGCTGCGCTCCTGCAGGCCGGTCCACTCTCTGCCAGCCTCAAATGCAGCCCTCGCCCCCCCAACTTTGGAGGAAGAGGGAGGCAGGGGAACAGAAAGGGAAGACGAGGCGAAGGGGAAATATAAATGAAAGCTTTCCAGCCCGCTGGAAGAAGAAATGTGTATTTCTTCTTTCTAAACACTCCTCATTTTTCAACCCAATTGCAAAGAGTAAAATGAGGAGAGCAAGCAGGGGGCAGTTTTGCAGAGTTCAGGTGCGGAATAACTCCTCACCAAACGCGCCGATTTCTTTGATTAATCCCGGGGTCGAAAGCAGAAGCCGTTCCGATATGATCCCTCGCACGCCACGCTGCCTCTGCTCCCCACTTTGTGGCAATGGGTTAGATGCCTTTTTTTTACAACGATTTGAACTCCTTTCCCCAGTGCCTGCTCTTGAATTGCCCCCAATACAGAAAGGAGGTGACCGGCCCTTTTGCCGATCGCTTCAAAACACTCCCAGCTGCTCTCATTGTAGGGAAACTATATGTAGACAGTCCTGGAAAGAATTGAGACTAGAGAGGGATATTTTTCTATAGTACAAATGCGCCCGCGCACACTCACACTCACCCACTCACATTTGTCAGCCTTTAAAAGTGCCACAGGACTCCTTGTTTGTTTTCCTGAACTAGCCTGACACGAATCCACCGCCACACAAGTTTTCTCTTTCTCTGTGTGTATCTGTTTCCAAAGGGGGAGCCGTGTTAGTCTATTGCAGAAGAGCAAACAGAGTCCTGTGGCCCTTTTAAAGACTAACGGATTTCATGATGGATTGATTGACTTATAAACAAATCCGTTAGTCTTTAAAAGCGCCCCAGGAGTGAGTTTGTGTGTCTGTTGTTCACAGATCGCTCTATACAGCCGTGCAAAGAAGTGAGAGCATACATTATATTTTACCAATTCTGCAGGTACCTAGCTAGAACTACATACAGTTCTTTGTATAACTATATATATTCACCTTTCCTAACTTTCTATAGTACCTGAGCTGTCTGGGCCCTGTGAAATACAGAACCAATTCTCGCTAAAATATATGACATTTTCCCCTGTAAATTATTTTGAGGACACAGCCATCTATAGAAGGGTACATGTGTATAGCCATAGATGCCTGCATTTCTCTGGCCCCATGTGTATATGAAATATTAGCTCGACTGGTCTATAACGAATTGGTAAGATCCGCGCACTTCTTGACTATTTCGGAAGCTGCTTTTCCCTGTTGTTGAAACACCAGCCTCCCCCCCCCCCCGAAATGCTAACACACGAGATGGGATCATTTCTCCAGCTCTTGCCCTGTGTCAACCGACTTTGATTCGATCACAAGCGCCACATTTCAGCCTCTGGTGAATGTAAAAATATTGTCTGTGTATTTCGGGGGGGGAGTGGGGGGCAGCCTTGCAAACAACGCTAAAATCGTGGGCTGTCCGGCGGTGACCTCGCCGGAAGCGGAGTGGGTTTGATTCCTGTTTTGTTGATTTAAACGGATTCGTTTTCCCCCGCCAGCCTCAGAGATCGCGCCGAATACTGCCTGTGCGTGCAAAATACATCTTGCTCGGGCAGCAAACTTATTTTCAAGGACTCCGAAGAGTTTTCTAGGCTAGCACCCGAGCCCTTTGAGGAGCCTTATCTGGGGGGGGGGGGGGATTTTCCTGAGCGGGGAGGCGCTAATTAGACAGGCAGGTCATTGATTTCTTGGTCCCAGGGCTGGGGCGGGTTTTTGCTTTGGTGGTTTGGTTTTCTGCTGCAAACATCAGCCCAGAGTCACTGGGAGCCGGGAGCGAAGCGGTATCTGTGGCCCTAGGAGCTCTGTTAGGCGGCTTGGGCGAAAACCCCCTCACGCAGCGATTTTTATACAGCGTTTCCTCTTTGCTGGAAACCCGCTGCGGGCTCCGAGCGCGGCAGAATTATCAATGGCTTTTAAATAATAACAAAGAGCGGGAAATAAAAATAATTAGCCCCACCCTCTCTGGCTCTAATTAAAAACCCGAAAGGCAATATCCAATCCAGCCCTCGGTCCCATCATTTCGTACTTCCAGGGGTAGTGCGCGCTCTATTAATAACAATAAAATAGCCTGCTAACCCTCTTTTTAAAATTAATAACTCTGTAATTAGAATAATTTTCTGTGCCTTTTCCTAAGAAGAGGTTAATGTTACCACGGGCTGGGGCTGGGGAGGATGAAGTGAAGCGAGATACCGCAGCTTAAACCGACACCTTCCTATTTTATTGGGAGACACTTATGAACAGACATCTGCAGGTAGAGGATTCAAATTAAAAGCGCTTTCAACAATTCAATACACTTTTTATCAGCCATCTATCTGGAAATCAGCACCATTCATCATCAGAGGCATTCTCCCTGAAAACAAGAACCCATCCAAATTTTATACAAATTATCATATTCATCATAGTCTGAAACTCCGGAGTAACATCTCCACAAACTGTCTGCTAACTCCCCAGGGAACGAATTTCACTCCATAGCCCCCCCGTCTTTCTTCTGGCCCTTTCACACTCCCCGCTTCCTGCATCTCAACCGCCTTGAGAGCGGGGAGACAACAGAGGCAGCGACAAGCCACATTAAAACAACAGACCTCAGGGCGAAATGAAATCCCCACCTCGTGCAAGAGAAATAAGTTTCGCCTGACCCAGCAGTAGCTAGAGAGACAGCCCTCAGGAAGGAACAGGTCTGGAGGCAGCCTGCCTATTCCCCCTAATTTGGAGCATTTGCTGTCCCAGCTCCTTTGCAATTAATTAATTAATTATTAATTATTACGCCTAATAAAACCAAGTCATAGAATAAAAGGAAAAATAATCATGCAACGAGCTGATTCCCTTCCGTGCAACGTTTCAAACACCTCGACGTGAAAAATCCAGTCGGCGCAGCCAAATATATTGGCTGTCGTTTACACGGGCACCTCGTGACAAATCAAAGAAATCGATGCCGCTGCTGCGGATTAGACAAATCGCTGCCCAAGCCGTGCTAATGACAAGAAATTCATCAGCTCCGAATCGGTGCTGGCCCCCCTCTGTGCCCCCGAATAATTTTGTTTTAAAGACCCGCTTCCTTCCAGCAAGGGAAACCGAATTAACGAGTGACAGTGACTGGACGGGGGGTCGCACCGTCCGGGTCACGGGTGAACCTCTCTGGTGAGGGAATGCGCCTGGGGCCCCTCGGCTCCCCCATTCCTGTGTATTTCACTTCCCCTCCTTGCCCATGCGTTTTGCACTTTCTTTCTTTCTTTCTTTCTTTCTTTCTTTCTTTCTTTCTTTCTTTCTTTCTTTCTTTCTACCCTGCCGGATCCCGCTGTTTGGGGCTCTAGGGCCGGACCCCCGGCTGAAAGTAACTTCCCAGCCCCTTCACACATTTCCCTCTCGCCGCAGCCGTGTGCCCTGGATCCTGGCTTTGCAAACACATTCTTGCAGGCCCATTGCCTGGGAGGAGGGGGACCCGTGGCTGGGGGCCCACTGCAGAGATCTGGGGGGTCCCTCCATCTTGCTAACCCCTGGCACTGCTTGGCTTCGCCCAAGCCCCATGGCCTCCCTCTTTCTGCCCCACATCTGTCCCCAGGCCCTCCCCCACTTCCCTGCAGCTCTCGCCGGGCCCCGACCCTCCCCGAACACGTGCCCCCCCGCCACAGCTGTGCCGCCTTCTCTTCGCCGGCCCGTCCACCCCATGGATGGCGCTGGATGGAGTCGGGGCACCGCCCATCGCCCCACCTCTCCTGTACTCAGAGGCTGCACTGTAGGGTAAGCTGGGGGAGTCAAGTGAACCCCACAAGCGCCGGAGAGGGGGGTGGAGAGTCCCTGGGGCAAGGGAGAGGGTGGCTGAGACCCAGGGAACTGGGGGTTAAGGGGACCTCGGGAAGGCTTAGGGGAGGGGGTTCCTCTGTTGTTGAGCTGGGGCATTCTCAGTGCCCCCCACTGGAGGCTGGATGCCTGGCCAGTGGGGCCCACAGATCAGGCTATTTCCCTGCCTTTCAGCCCCCCCCCCTTTCCAGGCACTGCTAGAAATAGCCTCCACCCTCCAGGTGCCCTCCCCGGGCCCAAATAACTACCCAGCTCCAGAGGGCCCCCCCCCCCACTAACTCCCTTCTTTCCCTACAGCCCCAGCACCCTATCCGGGCCAAGCGTATCCCTCAGCCCTGCAGAAAAGTAGTTCCAATACAATGTTTGTTAACTAGGTTATCTAGGCTGTAGAAGATTTTAATGTTGAATTTTATGGCTTTACCACGCTCTACCGTCCTTGTGAATATTGTAATATTGCATTTTTTACAAGTTACTCTTCTGTTAATGTTCCAGCTAGTAACTTTTATAATCCTCCTCAATGAAATTTTTTTGTATTCTTCCGCACCGTTAACCTCAACGGTGGCACCTCACCCCCTGGCAGGAGGCAGAGATGAAATGAATTCCTCTTTAATCAGAAATAATAATAATAAAAACACACACAAGGCTCCCTCGGCCTTTTATTTCAGCTTCTCTTCCAAGGGAGAAGGGAGGGAGGGTTTCAGAAGTCTCGTCTATGGCCCCATCTCTTGTTCTGCCTCTGTTAGATCTGTTTTATTCTCCCAGACCCTGGGGGCATGTGATGGCAGGGGGGTTAAATAAGGAGCCCTCTTACCTTCCCTTACCAAGCTCTTTCCAGGTTCTGATTTGCTGGGGCCTTTCAGCTGTAAACCCTGTTGGGTGTCATGAGTTGGCAGGTCTCAGTCACCAGAGCCTTCCCCAGGATTTTTTTTTCCCCTGGGAGGTGGGAGGTATTTTTTGCACATGGCTATGGGCATCCTTCCCTCTCTCCTATGGAAGTTGCTCTGCTTTAATGAAATAATTGCTAGTCATTGGGCTGACTCTGTGTCCCAGTGGCCAAGGATCAAATACCTTTTCAGATCCCCTGTCCTCAACAGAGGCAGGGAGATTTGAACCAGACACCTCCTAACTACTGGGCTAAGAGTTATGAGGCAGGGCCCCTGTTCTCCTTCCCCATCCCTACTGTATTGCAGCCTCTGAGCACGCCCACCAGACCAGGAGTGCCTTTGAGCTAGGTGGCCGAATTCTCATCTTCCCTGGTCTGTGACTTGCTCTGGAGTATGTGCAGGAGACAGGCATCTGGAGACCTAGAGTGAGGGAGCAGTGCAGGCCCAGAGGCATAAACAAGGTGCCTGGGGGCCTTTTACTGCAAACATTTAGGCATTAAGCAAGTTTAGGGGCCGACAGTGGTTGGGGGCAGACAAGCGGGGGTTTTGTGGGTTGCACTGGAGCCTAAAAACAGAAGTTAGGTGTGTAAGTACCTCTGGGGATTCCCCTAACCCCAGACACCAGAGGAGCTTTATGGCTCAGGATCTAAACCCAAACCAGCCTAGAAGAGGTGACTTTTCAGAAAATAATGTGCGAAACTTATTCTATTAACTGCCCTCCCCCATACATCCTTAGATTCTAAGAATAAAAGGCCCCTCCTGCAACAAGCCATAGGTGTGCTGATGATGAATTAGAATTGCAGTGGCAAAGGATAACCACCCAACAGTGAAAAATCCCAATAACGGACTGAATGCCGTCTTCCCTGCTGAATGGGGGAAATCTGAATGTGTTTCTGACCTGGATGCATCTGACGAAGCGGGCTGGAGCCCACGAAAGCTTATGCCCGAAGAAATTTGTTAGTCTTTAAAGTGCCACAGGATTAATGGTGTTTTTCGCATTTCCCTTGGTTGTGAGCCTTAAGAACTTTCTTCTGCTACTCAGGCTAAGCTTGGTGGAGAGTGCAATATAGTCACGACTTCATGGCAGCCGCATGAAGAGGGGTTAACCACTGGAGCAGCTCATTTGGGTGTTTTTCTTAAAGCCCCAGATCTTGGTGTCAAGTAATTATTTGAGAATCCCAGCTCTTACATAGATATAAAAATACGGTTCTTGTCATTGGAGCTGCAGGGAAAAAAGCTTGAAAATGCAGCACAAAATGTAACCAAAAACCCAGGAGGTAAATGAAAAGAATCCAGATTTTATTATTAGGAGCCTGATTTGTGCTTTCTGAATGCATGGGGTTAGACATACCGTTACCGCGTGTTCACTTCCTGAAACAGGTTCTACCTTCTTTGCAAAAACAGAACAGGTCATTGCAGTAGTCTGAATGGCAGAGATCATTTCTCTAACTTAGGACAGTATTAGTTAGTGCACATGGATATTTACGTTATAGTTCAAAGAATAACCTAAAAATGAAAACAAAGCAAACAAAAGAAGTTTAAGTAGGTGTATACACTTTTACTGATTTCCCACTTTTCATTTTTGTTATTTTTATTTCATTTTATTATCACAGTGCTTGAGAGAATTTGATTTTTATTTTATTATAATACTGATGTTTATTTTTAAGGATTTTTTTATCAGTTTAAATGTTCGCAGTTGGGAAAATTATTGGGGGCATCAGACTATAAATACTGAATGACAGTAGGTGTTGATTTCCAAAAGTTAAAGCTTTGTAACTGTTATGGCAACATCACAGGTTAAAATAGACAGAGTAAATATCCTTCAATCATACTTCACCAGTTCCCATGCAGCATTTTTCTTTCTTTGTCTGTCTGTGAATTTCTATATTATCAATGGAAATATTTTTTGTTGGTTTGTATTGTGTGTGGTGAAATCGACAGTTATCGACGTTTACCGATAGAAATCGAATGCTTCCAAGCCTAATTATAATATTATTGGGTTTTCTTATTTCATGATCTTCTTTTAAAGCAAATGGGCCACAGAGCTGCAAGTTTATCTTTGAAAAAGCAAGAGCATTTAGATTCTTTTAATGGAACCAAACTGATTATTAATTATTATTATTATTTATTTATTTGTGTTGCAGTCGTGACCAGACTGGAGACTGGGGCCCTGCTGTGTGGGATTTTACAAACACAGAGTAAGAGACAGTCCTTGCTTGGGAGAGCTTGCAATCAAAGACCCTGACTGAGGAAAACATCCCTATGCAGGAAAGCATATAAGCATGTGATTAACTTGAAGCACCACTGGAGTCAATGGGATTTAGCCCCTACTTAAAGTTAAGTATGTGCTTAAGGGCTTTCCTGAAACAGGGTCTAAATAGAGGAGCCATAAAAAGAGAGTCCATTTTACTGCTGAGGAGTAGAGATAAAAAAGAGGTCAAGTGATTTGCTCAAGATCACATAGGAACTCAGTGGCAGAGCTGGGAATTAGCTCACATCCCCTGAATCCTGGAGGAGGTCCAAGTCACAAGACCATCTTTCCTGTCTAAGGGCCTGGTCCAAAGCCTATTTGTAGCAGTGAATGGCTTTCATTGACTTAAATGGTTTTTGGATTATAGTCCTCTCTGGTTTTTCAGTCTGGCGTCCGTGCTGGATTTCATTAGTTTTACCTACTATTGTTTATGGGATGGATGAAACAAAATGTCTGGGAAATATCGTGGGCAGGATCAGGCCACTTTCCACTGGTGCAGGGGTGTGCAAGTGAGGTTCTGCAGCCTCAATGTGCGGGTCAGACTGCATCGTCATTACGGTCCCTTTTGGTCCAAAGGCCAAACAGAAAAGAAGTGCGAGAAAGTGTTTGCTGGATGCAGTAGCTTGCACGAGGCTTTTTGCAGCAGTTTTGCATGCATACACGTTGGCAGTTCGCTCCCTGTCCACTGCACATTAGCGGAGGGCTTGTGTGAGCCCTGTCTAGCTGTCCTAGCTGGCATGCATGAGGTGGTGCACCCCTCTGAACAAGACGCTAAGCAGGAATGGGGCATTGTGATGGCCTTGCCCCTTTCTGACAAAGCCCCTCCTTCATCTGTGGCTGGATGCACAAAATTGCTGCCTATGAGGGGCACTTTTTCATCACATGCAAACAGGTTCCCTCCTCCCTAGTGTAGAGGATTTATGCTCTTCAGAGAAATCCTGAAACTGTTGAGGTCTGTTTCCACAGCAGGACTACCTGGGGATTTCATCAATGTTTTGGTGACCCATCAGTGTGTGTCGGAACACAGAGAGAGTCAAATGTTTAACTAAGATGTCCTTTCTCACAAGAGTTTAGTAGACATCAGAGTTCAATAGGTGTTCACAAAAACTAAGAATTTCACATCACCTGAGGAAAAATCTATCTTTTGCTCAGCTTTTCATTTCCTGTGATGTCATCTCAGTAGTTCCCCAGAAGCCGTGGACGCTTCCAAGGTAGACGAGACATGCTTATTAAAGAATTGAAAAACCAATCAAGTCCCAAGATGCTTTGTTTATTTGTGGTCAAAAGACTCTTGGCCATCTGTATCCATCAAAGAGGAGGCAAAAAGGGCTCAAGGCATTTTTTTCTTCCCCACTGCAGAACACCTGTAAGTACTTCAGTCTGGAAAACGCCTGATGGGGCTGGGTCCTCACAGACCATGGCATGATATTGCAGGGGGGGCTTGTCTTTAAAGCAGTGCCTTGGGTTCACCATTGCCTGTCTCTGGCTGGGTCTTCCACAGCCTGGGCCTCCAGTAAGGCCAATTAGAACTTCAGTCCCCTCCCGGGGTAACAAAGGTCCAACTGTTAGTCCAAAATAAATCTCTAGTAGTAACTTCTCCTGCCCCTTTCAGGCTGCTCCCTCCACAGCCGGATTCCCTCATGGCCTCCCTTTACTCAGGGTGGGACTCCAGCACTTACTTCCTGGGTTTTTCTCCCACCACAAACCCAGTCTCAGGACTGCCCCTGCAGGATCCACCCAACTCTCTATGGGTCTCTTCCCAGGTCTTTCCCAGAGAGGGAACTCTCCTTGTTCCTCTCTCCTGGGTCTCCTCCTGCAAGTCCTCTGCTGGCTTTGTATAGTCTCTTCCCCACCCCTTCAGAGCTGGGGTCACTAATTATCAGGTAGCTGCCGTATCACCGTCCGCTGAGGGTTAGCTGGCAGGTGACAGGCTAGACTGAGTCCAGCTTGCCTTAAAGGGCCAGTCAGCTTGGGACAACATCACTGAGAATGGAAGCTCTTTGGGGCAGGTGCTGTCTTTTTCTTTCTGTGTTTGTACAGCACCTAGCACTATGGGGGACGCTCCCGATCCAGGGCTGGAGCTGCTCGGTTTTGCAGTAATACAAATAAATAATAATAATTAAGTCACTTTCAGAATTAAGCAGGTGTGGATCTTAGTGTGCTAATTCAGCAAGATGTTTATAAACCACACACAGATGTGCGTGTGTGCACACGTGCGCACACACACCCACACGTGTGGTGATGGTGGGGAAGGTCCTTTCCAGAATGTCAAGTCTCAGGTGCAGAAGGATCCACACACCAGCATCGGATGCCAAAGTTCATGTTCCCAGCCTTAGAGATGAGCGATGCCCTCATCCCAAGGAGTTACAATCTTTGGAAGAGGTGGGTGGCCAGAGCTCTGCAGCCAGGTGGATATTACATCGTTAGTTCACTACATACGTAGCCCAGTACAATACAGACCTCTAGAGCTCAGTGGAAAACAGCAGCTGTGGCCCGGAACGAAATTATAGGGTTGCCTTCTCTGGGTTAGCCCCTTGACTCTGACCTCAATCTGTTGACCTTCAGGGCAACCTGGAAGTCCTTTCTAATTTTCTAGGGATTTGTGTGGGAAGCTGGGGAGGAGTTGAGGGCTATCGCTTGGGTTACACAGTGAGATTTACTGCTTGGTGATTTGGTGGTTTGGAGGACGAACAAAGGCTGCTGAGCCAAATGTGATTTTAATATAGATTCATATATTCCATGGCCACAAGGGACAACTGTGATCATCTAGCCTGACCACCTGCACAACACAGGCGAGAAAACCTCCCTGAAATAATTCCTGTTTGAGCTCGACCGTAGCTTTTCGAAAAAATCCAGGCTTTAAAAATTGCCAGTGACAGAGAATTCGCGACAACCTGGATAAGCTGCTCCAGTGGTTAATGACCCTCACTGCTAAAAGTTACACTGGGCAGTGGCTTTTAGCTCTTGGTGCTAGTAGTTCAAACCAGAATTAGGGAAGTTCATGGGGGATGGGTCCATTGGTGGCTATTAGCCAAGAAAGTTAGGGACACACCCCCGCGCTCCAGGCAACCTTAAACCTCTGACTGGCAGATGCTGGGAGTGGAAGATGGGATGGATGCTCCATAAACTGGCCTGTTCTGTTCATTTGTTATGACAGGGACAGGATACAGAGCTAGCTGGATCACGGTCTGACCCAGGATGGCCATTCTTATGTTCTTAATTGAAATAAACAAAGCCCAACACAGGAATTAAATTAAACCCTTGCCACTAATTTACTGCTGTTGCCCTCAAGCCCAGCATATAGACATATTTAAATACATAGCTGAGGGTTTAGCAGAGGGCTCTAGGGGGTGTAGTTACCCTGGAGTTATAAGGTAGGAGGGCAAATCAGTTGGTGGAAAGAGGGCTTGGTTGCAATAAAGGGTTTGCTGCTAATTCACATCCAAGGAAGGTTCGTATAAGGCCCCATTCCTTCAGTTTTCTCCCTGTGACTTGGCCTTAGAGAGAACAGAGGTATCTGTTGCCACATTATGAGCATTATTTATTATTCTTTTGTGGGAGCCCTGATCATGGCCTGAGCCCACTGTGCTAGGTGCTGTACAAACATAGGACAGAACATTTCCAGCCCCAATAACTCCTGAAAGGCCTGAAGAAATAAAAGGAAGCGTAATTACATGGGGAACCTGAGCAATGCCAGGAGGGAATGGCGGGACACGGAACGAGGGCAGCCAGTGCACAAGATACTTTGGGATTCTGTCCTGTTAGGAGACAAAGATGACGTCTGCTGCGTGAAGCAGACTGTTCACCCTACTGGGGGAAGCGATGTGGCTGCGTCCACCAAGGAGGAAGCAGCTGAGCAGATGTCCCAGCCAACAGCTGCAAGGGGAAAGAGCTAAGGTGACCATGTGGTCCGTTTTAGCCAGGACAATCCCTTTGTTAAGTCTTGTCCCAGCAAAAGTGGACATTTGTCCTGTTTGCTCTTCTCACTGTTTGCAAATGGCCACTTTCCCCCAAAGAATAGGATGCAGAGGAACTCACAGGAGGTGAGCAAGTAGCGACACCAACCCTGTTCATGGGGGGTGGTGGGGAGAAGCAGGGGTTCAGGTGGAGCAGGCAAGACTCAGATGAGCAGCAATACCAGACCTCTGGGGAGATCAGCGTGTGGGCAAGCAGTGATGGAAGGGGGCAGGGATTTGGCAAGTGAGTCAGGCCAGCCCCACATGAGGGAGGGGAGGTTGAGGGTGGCTCAGGTTAGATCCACACACTGTCCCGTTTTTCCTTTGGGAAATATGATCATGGTAGGTAAGACTGGCGGCGATTCCAGTGATGGAGAGAAAGAAGAGAAGAGGAAAAGAGTGTGTGGAAATACGATTCGCAGCAGCTCCCGTTATCTCAGAGAGGGACCCAACCCAGGGTGGCCTCGAGGGAAAAGAGGGGGCAGCGGATGCAGTGCAGTGCTGATATATTGGGGAAGAGCCCATTGTAGTCAATGGGAATCTCTCTACCCATTTCCATAGGCTTTGGATCATTGAACTCAAACTTCAAGAACAGATGCACTGGGCTCTGAACCTAAGTTGGGATCATCTTTGGGCACAGATTTGATGTTCAAAGTTTGCCTTCTGACTTATTCAGAGACTCATAGATTCTAAGGTGAGAAAGGAACAATGTGATCATCTAGTCTGACCTCCTGCGCAACGCAGGCCACAAAACCTCCCGCCCACTCCTGCAACAGACACCTAATCTATGGCCGAGTCACTGAAGTCCCCAAATCATGGGTTAAAGAGCTCAAGGTATGAGAAACCACCAGCAAGTGACCCATGCCCCATGCCACAGAGGAAGGCAAACAACTCCCAGGGCCTAGGCCAATCTGCTCTGGGGGAAAATCCCCTCCTGACCCCAAATATGGGGATCAGCTAATCCCTGAGCTGTGGGCAAGACCCACCAGTCAGACACCCAAAAAAGAATTTCCTGTAATAACTCAGAACTGCCCCCAATGCCCCATCACAGGCCACTGGCATTTTTAACACGAGGAGTCAAAGATCAGTCAGTTGCCAAACGAGGCCGTCCCATCGCACCATCCCCTCCATGAATTTATCGAGCTCGGGTTTGAAGCCAGCTAGGAGTTTTACCCCCACTGCTCCCCAGGGAGGGCTATTCCAGAGCTTCACTCCTCTGATGGTTAGAAACCTGTTTTCAAGTCTAAACTTCCTGATGGCCAGTTTATATCCCTTTGTTCCTGTGTCCACATTGGCGCTGAACTTAAATAATTCCTCTCCCTCCCTGGTATTTATCCCTCTGATGTATTTACAGAGAGCAATCCTATCCCCCCTCAACCTTCTTTTGGTTAGGCTAAACAAGCCAAGCCCTTTGAGTCTCCTCTCATAAGGCAGGTTTTCCACTCCTCGGATCATCCTTGTAGCCCTTCTCTGCACCTGTTCCAGTCTGAATTCATCTTTCTTAAACATGGGGGCCCAGAACTGCACACAATGTTCCAGATAGGGTCTCACCAGCGGCTTGTATAACAGTAGAAATTTCCAGAGGGGTAGCCGTGTTAGTCTGTTGTACAGCAAAAAACAACGGGAGTCCTGCGGCACCTTATAGACTAACACATTTTCTTCAGCATAAGCTTTCGTGGACTATAACCCACTTCGTCAGATGCATGACGAAGTGGGTTATAGTCCATGAAAGCTTATGCTGAAGAAAATCTGTTAGTCTATAATGTGCCACAGGACTCTCGTTTTTTTTTGTATAACAATACTACCAGTTCCCTATCTCTGCTGGAAATACCCTGTCGGATGCACCCCAGGACTGCATGAGCTTTTTGCACGGCCGCATCACACTGGCGGCTCATAGTCATCCTGTCATCAACCAGTTCCCCTAGGTCCTTCTCCTCCTCCGTCACCTCCAATTGTGATGTTATCAGAACTGAATAATAGCACTATACTAGCCTAACCCAGGACTAGCACAGCGATGAGGCAGGCAGCTCATTTATCCAAGAGTCCCTGTCCTGAAGTCTGGAAGGACCACCTGTAAAGGTGACCCATGCAGTCTTGGTCTTGCTGTTGAGACCGTGGGGGAGGAAGCCTATGAAGTTTGCTGGTTTGGAAGGTGTAGACGCCTGCCTGGTTTGGAGGGAGACCTTTTTTGCCGAGACCAGACATGAGATGGTAAAACTTTCCGGGCTCTGTAGATCTGGGTGTTCAGGCTGGTGCTGAGGAGGTAACCCAATGCTCTCTCTCCAGTTTCTACTTTCCTAATTATCCCAGCCAACCGCCTTTCCATCTCTTCCAAAGAAAATAAGAAGCTGTCTGGCCCCTGTCAGGTATCAAGTGAAGGCCATGGACAATGTGTGTCCTGTGGCACTTTTAAAGACTAACAAATTTGTCTTTTGCATGAGCTTTTGTGGGCGAAGTGGACTTTTCTGTTCTCCTAGATTGGGTTCTCTAGGGATAAGCTCTATTTTCATTTACCAATCGAGCCACAAGGAAAGTGGCAAAAATAAGTCCATTCTATACTCTGCTTTTTTCTCCCCAGGCCCACGCTTCTGCCCTGAAAAGGCTGGTAGCCAGAGATCTGTTGCTGTGGCGACTCTGCCCGAATGTGTGTTTCATGAAAATTCCACCTCTGTTTGAGGGCTGCACATTTTTGGGGGTGTCCTGTTTTTAGTGCAGGTGAGTTTAACAAGTTCAAACTTTTCATGCTCTTTGACCTTCCTACCAGCTAGTGCACTGAAACTCTGGAAGCAAACTGCTTTCCAGCTAAAGAAAGTTTTAATGCGACTGGAGTGGTTCTGCAGCAGCCACTTCAGAGAGGAACAGTGTTTGCACCAGTGATCGGAAAACTAGATATGTGGCCGACACTGCAGTGGTGCAGCAGAACGTCTGTGGTGAACTGAGTGTGCATCAGGCAGAGAAGCCAGTGTGCAAGAAGAAGTCGGTGGAGGGGAATGGAATCTGTAGAGGAGAGCTGGGTTTGTGTCATGGAGTCAACCATGGAGAACAGGCTGCATGACAGAGAAAATTAGGTATTTGTCAGCAAGAGGAGAACTTGAACTTGCAGTCGTGGGCTTTTAAGCCTGGCAGCTTTTCCCTTTTGTCTTGACTAGGGAAACTTGTAACTACATTCATAGTAATACCAGTGAAAACAGACTCACTGCACCAATGCAAACCAGGGCTGGCACCTGTAATTTACCCTCCTGCTGCGTCAGGCTCAGAAGGGCAGTATGGCATGCTGGGCCCAGGGGAGAAAGGGGGTCACACTGCACTTGGTGCAGGCAAGAAGCAGAGAGGAGGGTATGTTTGCTGTACCAGGAGCAGGGCGGCATTTCAGTCTTTCCAGAAGCAGGTTTGAGGGAGGGAAAACACTTAGATGCACGTATATTACATGCCTTTTTGCTTAATATGGTGACAAAAACCTTCAAGTTAAAAAGGACTTCAGGTTCCTGCCACAATTTGGCCCCAAAAGGTGATGCAGCAAGAATCAAGATTCCTAGCAGGGGACATTCTACCTCTCATGGGACCGTAATCAGTGGTGTAGTGACAGGGGGGCACCGGGATGTGGGGCCCTGCAAGGTGAGGTGGTATGGGGCACCCGGGAGAGCATAAATGTGGGCTTGGCCCCCAGACACCCTCATTGCGCCATTGACTGGAATCACTTCATTTCCCAGTGCATCCTCATTCAAACATGTGCATGGCTGTAAGAAAATGTGAGTCTCTCTATGGGTTTGCATCTGCACGTTTGAATTCATACGTAGTGCATGTGTCCCAGCATGTGTGTGTGTCGGTAAATATGATTGCACGTGAATGTGTGTTTGCATAAATGCTTGTGCATCTTTGCAGACACATACGTGTTTGGATATCATTAGGGTGTGAGTGTGCATTCATGGATATGCTTGTGTTGGGGTGTGTGTGTGAATGTGCAGCTTGTTTGTGCATCTTTGCACACACGTGTGTGTGTGTGTGAATGTGCATGTGCATCTACGTGTTTATGCATCAATGTGGAGGTGCTCAAGTGTGCATCTTTGTATATCTGTGAACATCCATGTGTGTGTTTAGGGGGTGTGGCTTTGAAGATGTAAATTCCTGCAGATTCGTCTGTTCTGTGTGTGTTGGCCTGTGAGTCTTTGCATGCATGTAGCGTGTAAGTCCACATTTATCTACAAATATGCGGATGCCTAAGTGTTTGCATGTAAATATGTGCAGATGTTTTTCATGTGGGAGAGGGCCGTGTTTGTGCATGATTTGCGTGAGTAAGTGGGGCTGGATGTGTGAGCGAGCGTACGTATTTTCCTGTACAAGTAATAACTCTGCACTGTCGGGAGGACCTTGGCTGACAGCCCAACAGTGTGGGACATGTTTGCAGAAGACGAAGCAGAATAGATGTCACCAAAGTTATTTTTGTCTATCAGCTGAAGCGTTATAGAGACATCAACAAGCTCTTGTCTCATGCCAGCTTAATTCCTGGCTAATCAGCAGGCTGCGTGGGCACGGAAGGAACTTGCATCGTGGGCTGAAGAGCCAAACTTCTCAGTCAGCGCTGAGGGCCCTGACCGGAGTCCTAATCGCTGGCTTGGCATTCGCTTGGATGCGCTGCGATGCTCCCCTCCAAGGAAGAGCCACATACCTTGTAAGTTCTACCTTGTTATATCCTCGTCTACCAATGAGATGGGAAAGACCTGGTCCGTCATTTTGTCACCCCTCTTCCCAGGGGCCACCGCTTTGCAGTATATGCTCCAGTGCTTTCTCCAGCCGAGTTGTAAACGTCTCAGACCCCGAGACTTACTTTGCTTCCCAGGGGAGACAGTTCCGCAGCATCATAGATCTCCCTGTCAGGAAGTTTCTCTTGATATTTAGCTTCACTTGCTCTTTGCTCATTTCTACCCCATCACTCGTAGCATGACTCCTGTGGAACACCCTAAATAACTCATCTCGCTCCTGATTGTGTTTGATGTCCTGCAAAGACCCATTCCTCCCTCTTACCCCCGTGGGCGGTCATGCATGTCACCAAAACTATGCTGGCTTGCACCAGCTCTGGATTGGGCCCATTTAGTTCTTGCAACTTGCCCTCCTTAACGGATCCTTTAAGACCCTCCAGCTGCTTGTTCCCTGTGGGGATGGTCTGTTCCCTTCTGCTTCGTGACTGACATGCGTCTATCCCAGCTCGGCAGCCCGACTCAGCTGGTCGTCACTAACCCAACAGCCACTTTCTGGCTGGGTAGCTGGTTCTGTGAAGGTCCATGAACAGCAAACATGAACATGAATGGGACCAAGCCAACCTGACGATCCCCGTCTCATTTCACAGACTTTTCATGAACGGGTTTCTAACACAACTTGACCATCTCATTCTTTCCTCTTCATGCCTCTAACCTCTGGCTGCTTTGTGTGATTGGGCCCAGGGAGTCCATGTCCCATTGTCTTCAGTGGGCTTTAATCAAGTCCGTTATTTATCTCATCTCATTGGCTTTTGCAACTCCTTCCCTTTTAGTGTCATACAAACATTCATTCATTTTGCTTTTCCCATACCATGAATGAAACCCTAACATTTCCCAACGGACATCTCCCCCAGGTTGGTGTCTGTGGGAGTGTGGGCTTGTCCCTCCTTGGCAGTCCATGAAGGAGGCCACATCTCCTCACACAGTCACACCTGTGTAGGCTGCCCAGGTCCTTGGGAAGGGAGGACAGCTAAGCCATGGTCCCAGGCCCTCAGGCAGGGCAGAGTAGATGAGCAATTTGGGGCTCCCAGGCTGGGGCGAGCATCAAACACAGACCTCCTGGGATCACGGAAGGGGTCTGCCATGACCCAAGTTGAGTGAAAGGGGGTAGGGGAGTTCAGACCATGGCCCTAGCAGTGGTGGAGTGTCCCACCACTGGGTCAGGGGGGCTTCAGCTAAAATGCACCCACTGGTGCTCAGGCAGGAGCACAGCTAGACTGTAGTTGGCTACACCGGGGCTACTGCCTCTCCTCTCCCCCCTCAGGGTGCACCTGCATCCAGGGGTCTCCCCCGGGTAAGTTGCCAGTGGTTGTCCCAGTAGCTCCTTAGTGTCTTACTTCTCGGGCAGCTCAGGTGCTCAGTGCATCCAGAGGCATCTCCCACTCCAGCAACGGGTGAGGAACATCCTTCTCCACTGGTGTCTCTCTCCCAACTGAGCTGGAGGGCCCACCTTTTATACCTTCTGTTTCCAGCATGGTGGGTGTGGCCTTTCTGGCTCCATCCACCAGAGGCTGGATGGCAGCCCCTCCTTATCAGTCTTGGTGGAAGGCCATGCCCCCTTGATACAGTGCCCCACTGTATTACCTGGCCCTTGCTTGAAGGTACAGAGGATAGTTTTCAGTTTACAGGATGCTGCTCCTATCCAAGCCTACCTGGCATTGTTTTTAGACAGGGATTTTGCCAGCCACTTTTCTAAGGGCTGCTATGATGGTTGTCTCTCTCCTGGTTGCTGGAGGTCGTGCCTGTTCCAGTGTTTCCCCAGTTCTCCGTGACTTTCCCTGCAAGTGGAATGCACTATTACAGTAGCTCTAGGGAGCCCAACCAATATCAGGGTCAATGTGCTAGGTGCTGTACATACACATAACAGGAGACAGCCCCTGCCTCGAACTACTGTCTAAATGGACGAGCCAAACAAAGGGTGGGAATGCAAACAGAAGTGGGAGTTGTCCATAGTCACATCGATTCCGGTAGCACACTCAGGTGGGAACCACCTGCACCCACTGCTGTGTTTAATATTCCCAATCGCCCCTTAATCTTCTTTTTTAAACCAACAGCTACAGTGACAAGGACCCCATCACTCCTTGATTGTCCGGACCAATGGCAGCCAATCTGATGCTCATGCATGGCACGCAGATCCCAGGAGCTCGCCAAGTGGGGCGCAGTGAGGAGAACACTGAACAAATAGACTGTCAATGGGAAAAACTAAGATCTGTCAGCTCTGCAGGAGGAGCGAAAGAAGCTGTCTAGGGTCCTCCTTTCTGGCAGTCCCGGTACCCCGAGGGAAGATGTGGTGCAACAGGACTTTGCTGCCTACATTTCTCTTATTGTTTTCAAATCCATTGATATGTGATAGGAGAACAGAGCTGATTTCAGTGTATGGGGCTGATGGTCTCATTCCCCACTCCCTGACATGCATGAAGTTAAGTATACTAAGGCAAAAGAGGTGCAAAACGTCCCTATTCTGACTTAATAGCATTTCACGACCATCCTTTACTGGTGTGCATGGCTCCATACGGTGCAAGGGAGTGGAGAATCAGTCCCCCACGCCATGGGGGCCAGATTTCCATCTGCTATGAGCTGGTGTCATCCACTGACTTCAGTGATGCTCTGCTATCTTACGCTGGGGAGGATCTGACCCTGGAATCTGAAAGAGAAATCTAATGAACTGCCCCAAAGCAGCATTTCACAAGGTGATGGGTTGAGGCGAAGCTGTGTGACAGTCCCATAGCGTGCATCCCAGGGGAAGGGAGCAATTGGCAAAGCCAAGTATGAAAAGATGGGGTCTTTTCCGGACTTCGGCATGAGTCACCATAAGACTTTTTGGCAGGGATTGTTTCTGAGGCCATTTCCCACACTGGGGCAAGCTGAGTTACAGGCTACCCTGTGAATGTTACGGGGTCATGGGCACTTCACCGGAATGGTGTTTCCTCCACGGTGGTGAGTTTGCCATGCAAAGGTTAATAAAGATGATCATGTACAGGGCTGGATGTTCAGGTTGCAGTCTACACAAGCACTGAAGGCCTATGGTATGTGGGTGTCTGGGACAGGTGCTGTCTTGATGTCCTGGGAGAAGACTGTCCCACCACTCCGAAGAAGACTATTCTTTACTTCCCCAGCAAGGCTGTCCCACTCTTCCATGAACAGCTATTTTTGCATCATCCCATTGCATGGTTGCTTGGTTCTGAGATTTCAGGTCTCAGATTCTGCCCTTCTTTCCCCCTCTAGTTCTTATCCAAGCCACCCTGCAGTGTGTAAAACAGCTGTTTTTAGGTGCCCTAGAACTGGCTGCATCTCAGGCTGAGAACATCAACCCTGCATGTGGTGGGTATATCGACCTGCTAAGTGGCTGGAGGGCCTATGGGATGAAAAGTGCCCATGACCCCACTGAACTCTACACAGTTGGCTTGCAGTGCCATCTGAAAACCCCAGCCAGCCCCTGGGCTCTGTGCAGGAGGAAGCAGAGATCTAACATGCCATGCTGAGCTCACAGGTAGAAACTATAGCCTTGTTAATGGCTAGTGGTTAATTATTGCTGTCTTCAACTCTCCTTCTGCTCCTTTACTCGCCCCAAAATAGGCTGTGAGGTTACATAGTTCTGTGCCCCTATCTTTTCCGCTCCCCTCTCCTAGATCACTGCCTTGCTTTGTATAACTACATCCAGGTACCTCCCCGTCATCTTCCACTTTGCCCTAGCCACACTTCTCCGCCATGGAAATGCGCGTGGCGAACACTTCCCTTATGGCTCGTTGGAGTCTATGGGAGGGTGTCTTTTTATCGGTTGTGTTGTCTGCTGCATTAGGGCCCTAAAGGGGAAGTGAAGACAGGTGAGTGGGTTGCACAGGGCAGTGAAAGGGAAGGAGGTGGCCAGAGATCATCATCCAGGGCTCCCCAGAACTTAACGCTCAGTGTTTCGCTGCTTGCTAAGCCCTCCCACAGCCCCCTGCCCCTACCGGCTCCCTGCTTGATGTTCCCAAAGGAGCTGTGCTCCGAGTGTGGCATTTCAGAGCGCAGGGCCAGCTGGGAGGGTGCTCTGCCGTTTCCAGGTGGTGGCCACACCCCAGTTGCATGGCAGAAAGGCCGCTCAAGACCAATGGGCGTGGAGGGAAATGTCAGGCCCAGGAGAGGGTGGATGAGGAGCTGGCGGAAAGGAGCGAGACAAGTTTTGCTGATCTTGGTTCTGGTGTAGACAAGACCTTGGAGCCAGCCCCGACTGGAACAGGAACGCTGGCAGGTGGACCCGCACCCAGTTCACTCTGCAGCCTTGTTTATTCTTCAACACAAGGAAAGAACCAGTGTTCTGCCCCGTCGGGCTATATTTACCTCCTGGGTGGGGGTAAAACACTATTCTTAGGGTCGTCAGTGCCCATTCTGATCACACCTGGGTATTTCCCCGGTCACGTGACCTGATGGAGCACTTGGAAAGCCAGTGTCCCATTGGCACGTGCACTCTGGTGGGGCCCTGGATGACCGGGGCCACAGTATCTGCTGGGCTGTGTCTTAGCAGTGTGGCCGTCTGGGTTCTGCACAGCCCCAGGCTCAGCAGGGTGGTCAGTCCCTCGACAGGTTTAACAGGCAGCAGATCATTAGAATCTCCCAAATCCCTGGCTTGAGGATGCCGCTCAGAGAATAGGGGCTCCCCAAGCAATTTCCCTGACTAACTAATAGATGGTGGTGCACTCACATGCCCCAGGAGGGATCCCCAAGGTCAGAGATGGCTCTGGACTCTCAGGCCCTGCACAGGGGTTGATCTGTGCTGGCAGGGACCCCATGTGTTTGCTAATAGACGGCGCTCCTATGTCTACACTTGCTAGAATTAGTTAGTTCGAACTAACTAATTCTAATTAATTTTAGTTAGCTCGAATTAGCTTAATTTGAACTAGAAAAAGTTAGTTCGAACTAAGCAAGTGCCGTTCATGGCACTTGCTTAGTTCGAATTAGCGATCCCCATTCATTTCAATGGCCGGTTAGTTCGAACTAAGAAATTAGTTCAGATTAACGTGGCCCCATTGGTTAATTTGAACTAGTTGGTTTGAATTAACTCTTACTTTGAATACCCTATTCAAACTTATTAGTTCAAATTAAGGAAGCCCATAGTGTAGCCATGGCTTTAGTTAGTTCGAATTAAGCCTCCTTAATTCGCACTAACTTGCCAGTGTAGATATAACTGGAGTCTATCCCAAGAAGTCATGGTCTCTAATTCTTTAATCATCCGTCTGGCCCGTCTTTGAACCAGATCCCATTTAGCAACATCCTTCTTGATTTGTGGGCACCAGAACTGGGGGACACATTCTATTAGCAGGAGCAACATCCATGCCAAACACAGAGGTAAAATAACCTCTCTACACCTACTTGAGATTCCTCTATTTATGTTCACGTTCAGTTCATTATGCACCAACTTTCTCCAGAGTCTCTATTTCCAGGATGGAGTCCCCCATCCTGTAGCGGTGGCTGACATTCTGTGTCCTTGGGGTAGTTTTGGCTGATCCCTGAGGAACAAATGGAATCCTAGCCCCAGAGATCTTCTAAGGAATCTTCCCTGTGGTCCCTCTTGATTCTCTGCTGGAAGCTCCAGGGCGTGGTTGGAAAAGCCAGAAGGACCATGGAAGCTGCTGTTGGATCAGAAGATGCCACGTGTGAATAACAATGGTCCCTTGACTCCAGGAGCTTCTGGAATTGTGCAATGCCTTCCTTTGACTGCAAGAGGAAATCCGAGGCTGACGGCAGAATTTGTTCTTGTAAGTAACCCTGTGCCCTGTCTGTATATGGAACAGCAGCCCGGCGCTTCCAGGACCCGCTGCCCCCGGGCCCTTTGGTGTGTAAGTGGAGGTTTGTCGTCTCTGTTTTCCTTTCCATTGTCTGGCAGCTTTTAAAGAAAAATGGGTGTTGCAAAGCCCAGGAACTGCGTGTCCTTATTAATCACTATTAGGGCCGACTGGGCCCTGGAGGCGCTCTATCCCACATCCTGATGCAGCAGCGAAACTGGAAAGTCCACTTTTACTATAAACAAGGCCCTGGAGCTGAGCCCAGAGCCCATCCGATGGAAGCAGGGAGCTCTCAGCGTGTTTACATGGCACTTTTCAACCTGAGTCGGAGGAGGACAGGGCTAAAGAAGGTCCGTTGCCAACATGACTGAGGATCCAAACTGGAGCCCTGACAGTCTCTGCCCTCGGCTTCACACCAGGCCGGTACCCAGGCGGCTTCAGCCGAGACAGAACATTGCACCCTGGAGCTGTACTGCTCATAGATGGCAAGGACCTCGGGCCAGGACACCATGTGGATCCATTCCAGCCTTGTTCTCGCTGCATCTGCAGGAGAACAAACTGCCCTTCCCGTCTTTAGCAGCCTCTTGACCGTATCGCTCCAGGACACTAGTGAAACTCAGCCCCCCTATTGGCAACCCACTGTGGCTGGTCCCTTGTATGATCGTGGGGACAGGTGTGTTGAGATGAAGTCTGGTTTGTGGGTGGGATTGTGCAGGGTCAGGGTGTGAGCTCTGAGGGCCCTAGTGCGGAAAAGGCCCATAAGGAGAGCACTGATAGACACGTAGCATGTGATGAGAGTGAGACATAGTGGTTAGGGTCCTGTGCTGGGACTCAGGTGACTCAAGGTTGATGCCTGGTGTGGCCACAGGCTACCCATCTGTAAAATGGGTTAATTCTTCTCTGCCCCCCCCCCCCCCGGGTGCTCCATTAGTGACTGTGAGGGGCTCACCTCCTGTGGTGAGGAGGACTAGATAAATATCTCCAATATTTCCACTGGCTTTGACTGTTTGCTCAGCTGAATGTGTTTCCATCAGCAGAACCGAGGTTTGTGCGGGGCAGAGAGCACGAGTGGAGTCAGCTTTGTCTAGGGCAGTGGGTCTCAACCTTTCGTATCTTATGTCCCTCCAATCACTCGATCAAAGAACCTGGTCCCACCATGATAGAAACAAAAAGCGCGTCAGTGGAAGGGAGAGCGAATCCTTAGCAATTGTTCTGAAAACCCTGCGTCCCACCTAGACGACTTCTGCAGCCCTCCGGTGGTACACGTCTCGCCGGTTGAGAACCACTCACCTGAGCAGAAACCTCCTGCAGGGGCTTAAAATAAGTGATCCTCACCTCTAAAGGTGGCCTCCTGCTGAACAACTCCTTGGGCTACCAGGGATAAGCAATGGAAAGCTCTTCAGCACCAGGCAAGCCCTCAGAGCTCTGATGTCCTCACGTCCTCTAGCTGATGTCAGTGTGTCTTCACTGGCTAATGGTAACACTGCTGGATCTGCTATGTTCTCCCTCGCATTTCATCAGACCAGGGCTGGACCAACCACAGAAGCGAGCTAGGCATCGCCTACGGTGCCAAGCTTTAAGTGGTGCCAACATAGATAAAAGTGAATTTTTTCTTTATTTAAAAACCATATTAATATGTTATCTCTTATGGAGGGGGCCCAAAGTTATAGTTCGCGTAGGGTGCCAAGAATCCTTGGGCCAGCTCTGCATCAAACACCTCACACTGGGGGTGGAGGATCCCTCAATTCTCCATCTTTCCTTGTTGTACAGTTAGTAAACTTGGGGGCTGCTAGTTCTCAGTCCCGGCTCCCCCTCTATGGAGAATTCCCACCATAGCTGTGGGGCAGAGGGCTCGGCCAGACAGCCCTGAGATTGGGCAATCTATTGCACGCGGGTTTTGTTCCAGGGGGCGTTTGGTCCTGACACCAGAGGTGATGGGAACTGGCAGCTCCCACTAGGTGGCAGAGGAGATGCTGATGCTCTGACCATGGGCATCAGGCCCTGATCCTGCCAGGTGCTGAGCTCCCACATCTCCTGTTTAAGTCAATGGGAGCTGAGGGCACTCAATGTCTCTAAATAGTGCTCAGTTTGTTGCAGGCTTGGGGCCTGACTAATTGCAACATCCCATGGAGGTTGTAACCAGAGCAGAGCAACAAGTGTCAGAGTTGCTCATTTCCTCCAGCTGAATCAGGCTCAGAGGTGAATGGAAAGCGGAGCTGCCATCTGAGGAGTAATTTGGAGAGTTCGAAATTTGTTTTCCTTCCAAACTGGAATGGAAAAATGAAATTTTGAATTTTTTGGTGGGCCGGAAATCTCGAAAACCTAAAAGCATCAAAATGTCTCCTTAGGGTAACGATGAAACAGTGAAATACACCGCATTCAACGTAACTGATAAAAGAGACACGATTAATATGACACGATCATGGCAAAGCTGAAATGAAACCGGAACGTGGACATGCAACCTTTTCAGCCTCTCGAGATGAAGCATTTCACCATTACCAAATCGAAAGGAGAGTCGAAATGACGGCTTTGTCACTTTTCCGTCACAACTGGTGTTGAAATTGACACATCCGTCTAGACAGTGCCAAAATTTAGGCACAAGCCATGGCTTAGGGTCTCACATTATGAAGGGCCTCTAAATATGTCGGATATAACTAAGAAGATCTATCGTAAGGTATTTGATAATGCAAATAAGGCTTTTCGCAAGATGTATGTCTTATTTAGTTGTTTTTTGCCTCATTTTTGCTTATGTACATATGCAAATATAACAGTTATTTATTTTTTCATTACCCTTTCTGTTATAATGTAATACACATTTTTCCTCTTTGTTTTTTATGTGACGGGGCCTCTGAATCTTGACATAGCTTAGGGCCTCAGCATGTCTTAATCCGGCCCTGCGTCCAGCTCTGCCCCATTTCTGAATCCTGGTTGCACCTCTGGCTTACCAGGAACTGGAATCACTTCTCTCGGCTTAGGTGACAGGAGGGGAAGGCGGGTGGGTGCCGCTGGAATGCACCTTCCATAGAACAAACAAACAAAGGAAGGAAGGAAGGAAGGAAGCAGCTGCCCTTTGGGCAAACACTTGTTAAACGGACAGACTTGTAGAAAATGATGAAGGCTCTAGCTACTTGAGGAGACCCGACCCTCGGCTAGAAAAGGTGGCTGCCTGGGAGCCCACATAGGAAGGGGAGCAGAGGCAGGTGAAGCAATAACTGGCTGTCTCTGCGGTGCGTCTCTTGCTTTGAGCCTTCATGCAGGGAAACAGAACTGCCAATCCGCTGTGAAATGATTACTGGCGCCTCTTGCCATGTGGAATCTTCTCTAAGCCAAACTGCTGGGAGAGGACCGGCTTCGTCAAGAGCAGGGTGCGGATAAAAGAACTCATCACGTAGGTTACGTTGCCCCGGGATTTCCGGCCCCACAGGTGGGGATTGGTGGAGCAGTGACCCTCCTCTAGAGACATTGTCCCAGAGCCTGGCAGGGCTGGGGAGCGGCTGTGAGTTTCTCCCAGCCAGCCAGGGCTCCTAGATGCTTCCCTGGGGCCACTCCTGCTGGTAGAATCAAGGAGCCCATAAAAACCCTTTGCAACATGCTGGACCTCCTAGCCAAGGGACACAGTTGGAGTAGTTATGAAGATCCTGTTAGCCAGGGCTCCTACAACATGCTTGGATTGACAGTTGCTAGGTAGGCCAGGCCTCGAACACATGTGCCAGGAGAGCTCCCCTATGGGGCAGCAGGAAGGTGGCCGTCTTCTCCACACCCCTCCTCCTGCCAAGGGCAAAGATGGCACCCTGCAGGGCCGCCATGCAGTACATGGGTTTTCCTTAGAGCTCTCCCATCTAAGCAGCCATGGAGCTGCTCCATCTTAGCCCAGGAAAGCAGGTCAGGTCACAGCTGGAAGCTTGCCCCACTAGAGTGTTAATGGCTGCAAGAGGCTGTGTGTGCCAAGGGGAGTTAGGAACGCCAGTCACATGGGCTGAGACTGGGGACCTCCACAGCTGACCGGAGGCCTCATGCCAGCTTGAGCTACAGCGAGAGTGTTGGGGAGGTGGGTGTGGCTGTAGCAGACTCATAACCTCTGAGCATCAGGCGCTGGGAGATGCAGAACAGAGCCGTACTGCACCTTGCTGAGAACCTTCTTCCCGTTCCGCATCTCCCAGCAACCACCTGGGCTGTCGTCCAAGGCTCCCGCACTGGTCAGCAGTGCCACACATGCGTGACGCCTGAGAAACAAGCAGGAGCGAACAGCTACGAATGAGGGCACACGGCGGGACTGAGAACCAGCTAGTTCAGGTGCCAGGTTGACTTGTGAACCTTGATGGGCTACAGCAGATCTGTCTGATCAGCCAACCTGCCCAGTTGGCTGCAAGGAGCCACCTGGCCTGCTCAGAAGCCCAGCGGAGCCAGCAGCTCAATGCGTCTGTCCCAGCTGCCATGCCCCTGGGCCTGCTTAGTTCCCAGTCTGGCTCCAGCCCTGCTCGGTGCCTGACGCTGTGTTCTCACCCTCGGCACTATTCCTTGTGGCTGACGTTGACCAGTAGGCCTGACGCTGCCTATTTTTGCATCTCTAGAAATCCCCCCGCTTCCAAGAAAAGAAATCTAAAGGTGGATGTGACTTCAACCTCCTTGCTCCCGCCCCGTGAGCCAGTAAGCAGGCAGAGCTTGTCAAGAAAGGGTTAAGTATCGCTACCCTAGCCAGCTTTGCGTATTTAAAGTGAGTAAAGGTTTAATTACCGAATGATGACAGTGTCATATGGTTTTGGTGATGGCGTGTGGCATCCGATGAATGCAGAAGAGGGGAGGATGTGAGAGAGGCACTGAGTGGCAGTGGGGAAGCTAAAAATGCCAAAGACAGTAAAACATCTGTAATTTGCAATTCGCTAGTGTTCGCTGATTGCTAGTCATGGATTAAAGATTAAAATCTATTCTCTGGCAGATGGGGGAGAGAGCGAGGAAATTCTTACGAGCATGTTTTGCATCTGCATTTCATTCTGCTCCTCTTTACAATAATCACGGATGAGGAAATAAACCCAGATCTGGGCTGGCGGGGAGGTGGGGAAAGCACACAATATGGGCAGGACGCAGCATGCTTCCCCTGATCAGAAAATGCTCAGCCTACCACTGCACGAGGAAAGGAAATTGACATCAGAATCGCTCTTCTGATGCCCACGTCTCTGTGCTGGCTGTAGTGGGTTGAACAACGAGGCTCCGGGCTGCCACAGTCTTTTTCCTGATCACCCCAATCTGGATTTGAGGTTTCTTTGATCCGAAGGGGATGTTAGCCATCTGTCCCATCTCCGGGGACAGCCAAGGCTGGCTACAGTGTCCGTGATGTGATGTGAACGCTTGCAAGCACGCAGTACAAGGAGAAATAATGTTTGTGAGCATAAATCATTTTTATAACTTCAGCTAATCAGAATCCGTCCCTTTTATGGGCTTGATGAGCGCCCGCTCCCGGTCTGGCTCCAGCTCCCTTGTTCTGTCGCTCTTGCAGAGAGGTCCTCAAGTGTGCAGCACATTAAAAGAAATGGATAATAAAACTGCAAATGTGGAGTCTGATCCTCAGAGGCCCGGCGTGACCACAGCTCCCATTGACACTGTGCAGGATCAGACCCATAGTTTGAAAGGTTCAGCGCCACCTGTGCAGGGCGGGCAGCAACGCTCCCCCTCCCCCTGACCCTCCAGTCTTCCCTTCTTCCTAGGACAAAGTAGATATTGGCAGAGGATCCACTCGTTATATGGATAAAATGTCCAGGCTATGAGGCTGTTCTCAAGTGGTTAGAGAAGGGAACTAGGAATCAAGATTCCTGGGTTCTCCTCCTGCTCCCCTTCCCCCTGCCCCAACTTGCTGGTGATCGCAGCCAAGAAGGCAAAGCACTCCGTGCCTCAGTTTACCTGGTGTAACTGGGGGTAGTAATATTACTTGCTGCTCAGACTGACCCTGCTTTCAGTTATGGCTGGTCAGCTTCACCCAAACAAACAGGATGACCTGGAGAGGAGAGTTTATCCAGAGTTTATCAAGCGCGTTTGGGTAGATGGTGCCATGGAAGCGGAGATCCTCACTGACATTAAAACCTGTTGGGGGAGCAGTAAATCCCCCTCCTGTGCCCCATCCACACCCACTCCCGCACCGCCCTCTTGGATGAATAAAAACCAAGCTGCATGGCGATGCGTCGTACCTGGGCATCTGGCAAGAGGGCGTATCCTGGAACACCCTGAAACGGCCCTGGGCTCCCCAGATGCAATTCTCTTCCGTGTGGCACCTGGGACATCTGGTGGGTTGCACAGGTGTGACTTAGAGCAGCCTCTGGGCTATTCATCTTCACTGCCCAAGTTTGCTTAGACATCAATCCAGGTCGGCATTTGAAATGAGCCTAAGGGAGTGGGGCAAACAGCTGCCTTTTCGCCTAACTCCTTTTGACCCCACTGAAATTCCCATCTGAGGATTCAGGCCATCAGAAAGGGCAGAAATCCAGCATGAGAATGGCTCTGTGGGCTGTGGCGTGATATGCTGAAGTGGAGAAGGAAGGTGAAATTGCCAGGAGGGGGGTGACATTTGCGGTGATCCTGAGGGCTCAGGGATGGGCGCTGGGGCTCTCCCACAGAGATTCTCAGCACGTAGCCCTGGCCTCTCAGTGTTTCTACGACTGCCGGTCCGGCCGCATCGCTCCTTGCTAATGAAGCAAATCTGACCCAACGCCCACTGACATCCATGGGAATCTTTCCTTGGCCGTGGATGTGGCCTGCGGTGCGCAGACAGCTGCTGTCCAGGAGGGCAGACTGAGGTTGCTTATGTGTATTCATTCCAGCTTCAGAGGTGGTTGGAGTAATTTGGGGGCTCACTTGCTGGTTGGTGGGGGGAAGGTGGGAGAGAGAGTCCCTGCCTTACTGCAAAGCTCCAGTGAGCTAAAGTAACCCCCCCCCCCCAATACCATTTAGCTTTTTATGGGCCATCCCCTCTGCAGAGCCGCTCAGGTCTCCAGAGATCCCCAGCCTATTTGTTTTCCATCTGCTGCCTGCCCGCTGGTCTGGAGTGGCACTCATCTGTTATGACCCCCCTCAATAGGTTCAATTGGGAGGAACACCTAAAAAGCATCAGTGTTACGTAGAGTAGAGCAGGCAGAATGGCAGGGCTCTCTCGGCAGGGCCTTTGGGGTACTCGCTACGGGGGTGTCTTCCCCTCTGTTATGTTGTCCCTTTGGCTGGTTGTGAATTTAGTGGGTGGAGCTGGTTTAGGCTGGCAGTGGCGAGAGACTATGGCAGATCACCTGAAAGGGGGCTCGTTTTTCTGTTTTCATGCCTTCCACTCCGGTGCCACGTTTCCGATGCCCTTTCCACCTCTATAATTAATAGTTACATGCTAAGAGTGTCACTGTTCCCTGTTTTCTTTCCTATGGGTCATTCCTGCCCCAGCCTGCTTCTCCTTTTTAACCCTGGAGCTGGAGAGCAAAAAGTAACCGAAACTTACAAATGATAAAGAGGAAAAGAATGGGGGTGGAAACAGAGATCAATGACTCTGCGATGTTTGGCGGATGCTAATTAGCAAAATGCTTGTGTGTATGGGTGTTAGAGAGAGAGAATATCTGTGAAAATCTGTGTATGTTTGAATGTTTGTAGGTTTGAGTGTGTGGAGAAAACATAGGTACATCTGCAGATGATGTATATTTGATCATTTGTGGCTGTGTGTTGTGACTGCTCGTGTTGGTGAATGTTTTTGTGTCACTGGTGTGCAAATGTGTGTGTGTGGGGGGGGTAATAGGGCATGTGTGTACAAACGCAGGTGCATGATTTCCTATTCTAGTATGATGGTGTCTCTGAGTGTGCGTGCGTGTTTGTTTCTGAGCTGATCCCTGTTTGGGAGTCGGAGCGTATGCATTTGTACAGACGTGAATTACTCGGCAGCCATTCAAATGTGTGTGTACATTTGTGCGAGCATGAGTGTGTGTGCTTGAGCACACATATATGTATGAGCTGGAATCTCCCTGGCAGAAAGATCACCCATACTATGTTGAGTCCTTTCCTCTCTTGGTGCATTAAATCTGTGGCAATAGGAAGACTCTGTTTCACGGAGGCTTTTTCAACGTGGGCTCGGCCAGCCATGATTCCACTTGGGGTACCAGTGGTCACCCCTACTTGTGTATGGCATGGAATCACATTTATTATGGAGGACATCTTTTGTGGTGAGTGGAAGGGAGGGAGCCTCAGAGACATGGTCATTGTGCTCAAATTTACATCCTCCTGTTACCAGGGCATCCAGGTAACTGGCCTTAAGTTTCTTGTGGAGCACTTCTGTTAGATGGCAGGAGCTGAGCTGGAGAGAAGGGGAGGGTAGGTGGTAGCTGCCTGGCTCTCCTCTGCTGCTAAATCAGACTCTTCCTGGGAAAGTCTCCACCACCCGCTGATAGCTGGCCACGTGAAACCTTCACTGAGAAGGTTGGTGGCAATTGGATGCTGGATGTAGGGGAGGGTGGTAAAAATGAGATAGGATCAGAAGCTAAAATAGGGAAAGAACAAGTTAAAAATTACTTAGACAAGTTAGCTGTCTTCTGGTCACCAGGACCTGATGATATGCACCCTAGAATACTCAAGGAGCTGACTCGAGATATATGAGCCATTGGCTATTATCTCTGAAAAATAACAGAAGACTGGAGAGGTCCCAGCAGACTGGAAAAGAGCAAATATAGTGCCCATCTATAAAAAAGGAAATAAAGACAATCCAGAGAATTATAGACCAGTCAGTTTAACCTCTCTATACCCAGGAAAAATAATGGAGCAAATAATTAAGGAATCAATTAGCAAACATGTAGAAGAGAATAAGGTGTTAAGTGATAGTCAGCTTGGATCTATCAAGAACAAATTATGTCAAACCAACCTGATAGCTTTCTATGATGGGGTAACAAGCCTTGTGGATAGAGGGGAAGCGGTAGATGTGGTAGATCTAGACTTTAGTAAGGTTTTTGGTACGATCTCGCATCACCTTCTCATTAACAAATTAGGGAACTACAACCTGGATGGATGGATACAACTATAAGATGGGTGCAAAACTGGTTGGATAACGGCTCCCAGAGAGTAGTGATCAACGGTTCACAGTCATGCTGGAAGGGCGTAACGAACAGGGTACTGCAGGGATTGGTTCTGGGTCCAGTTCTGCTCAATATTTTCACCGGTGATTTAGATGATGGCATAGAGAATAAATTTATAAAGTTTGCTGATGATACCAAGCTGGGAGGGGTTACAAGTGCTTTGGAGGATAGGATCATAATTCAGAATGATTTGGACAAACAGGTGAAATGATCTGAGGTAAATAGAATGAAATTCAATAAAGACAAGTACAAAGTATTCCACTTAGGAAAGAACAATCCACTGCACACACACAGAATGGGCAGTGACTGCCTAGGAAGGAGTACTGTGGAAAGGGATCTGGGTGTCATAGTGGACCACAAGCTAAATAGGAGTAAACAGTGTAACACTGTTGCAAAAAAAGCAAACACCATTCTGGGATGTATTAACAGGAGTATTGTAAATAAGACAAGAGAAGTAATTCTTCTGCTCTACTCTGCGCTGATTAGGCCTCAACTGGAATATCGTGTCCAGTTCTGGGCGCCTCATTTCAGGAAAGATGTGGAAAAATTAGAGAAAGTCCAGAGAAGAGCAACAGGAATGAATAAAGGTCTGGAACACATGACTTACGAGGGAAGATTGGAAGAGCTGGGTTTGTTAGTCTGGAAAAGAGGAGACTGAGAGGGGACATGATAACAGTTTTCAAGTACCTAAAAGGCTGTTATGAGGAGGGAGAAAAATTGTTCTCCTTAACCGCCGATGATAGGACAAGAAGCGATGGGCTTAAATTACTGCAAGGGAGGTTTAGGTTGAACATTAGGAAAAAATTCCTAACTGTCAGGGCGAGTAACCAGTGGAATAAGTTCCCTAGGCAGGTTGTGGAATCCCCATCATTGGAAGTGTTTAAGAGCAGGTGAGACAAACACCTGACAGGGATGGTTTAAGAGGGTCCTTGGTCCTGCCAGGAGTTCAGGGAACTGGACTTGATGACCTCTCATGGTCCCTTCCAGTTCTATGTTTCTATGATTCTCTGTCAAGCGCACCCAGCCACCGGGGCTGAGAGAACCGCTCCCAGGACCTTTGGTATAGGCAGAAGCTCCTACAGCACAGCTCATGACAGGGTCATGTCCACGGCTCTTTGTTTCATAACAGACCACAGAGAAACATGGGCCAATGAAGGAAGGTGCAGGAAGGAGAAGGGGTTATGGGAGCAGAGTGCGGATAAGGGGCTCAGAGATCAGGGTGGGCATGGAGGCAGAGAAAGAGAGGAGCTCTGTGAAAAGGGCCTGAATTCTGAAAAACAAGAGGCCATTTGGGGGCTCTAACACTGTGTCCCTAATCAGCCCTTTCTGTGGTGCTGTGGTTCAGGGGAGATGGGTGGAAGGACAGACAGGAGATGGACAATGATACTGAAGCATAAGAAAGAGACTAAAATGGTCTCTCTCTCTCTCTCTCTCTCTCTCTCTCTCTCTCTCTCTCTCTCTGCGTTAGGGCGCTGTGTATACATGCCCGAAAATAATAATCGTGATCTAGGATAATGTGCCGTCTGGGTGTGGGATCCGTACCCGGGGGATGTCAGTGGGACGTTCTCCCCTTTATTATGTAATTCCTGCACAAGGCCTGGCCTGCTCGCTTTATGGGGGGATAGACACGGACCGTACCTCTGCAGATAATGCTTTTGCCTTTGGGAGCCTCGGCGTCTGAGCTGCCATTTGTAGAGTGCGTGCCCGGAGTGGCTCAGGGCAGCCGCCATTCCCCTGCGCCAGAAGAACCTGACAGAGAGGACAGAGCCATGGCGGGGAGGGGAACCAGCATCACAGCCAGTTGCATGGCCATCAAAAGGGATCCCGTGCAGCACAAGCTGGCTGTGGCTAGGCATGGCAACTCTCCCGGAGCTCTGGGACTTCAGCTGAATTTCCTGTGGATTCCGTACACACTGCCATTCTCCTTTTCCCCGGCCCTGCATGAAAGAAGCTAACATGCAGGGGATTTGCCATCCTTGTTCCTTCCAACCTTTGGGTCTAGGGTGGCCAGATAGCAAGAGTGAAAAATTGGGAGTGGGGGGAGGGTAATATGCAGCTATATATAAGAAAAAGCTTCAAATATCAAGTCTGGCCAGATAAAATCAGGACATCTGGTCACCCTACCTGAGTTGGACCTCCCTGTCTGCACAGAGGCCAGGAGGGGACTTGGGCAGAGAGAAATGGAGGGGAGAGGGCTGACATGGATAGAAGGAACAGGAACCCAGACCTGCCACAGAAAGCACCAAGGCAATGTTTGACAAAGAAGAGTAAAGAAACCTGCTTTGATCCAGGCCATAATTGGGGGGTAATGGGAGCGCACTGTCTCTTGTGCGATCTGTTTCACCAAGCGAAAAAAGATGAGGCTGAGCTGAAGAAAACTGAAGAAAGATCAATGGGAGGAGGGGGACAGCATGGCAGATTTAATTAATTACTGCATATTAAAATGTTTGTTTACAGAAATGAACAGCTACAAGAGGTCTGATGTTAATTAATTTGCAGCATTTTTCACCAGTCCCTCTGCCGTGCTGGCAGTCATGGAGGTAGCTCCGTGGCAGGTAAGCCAGTGTCTCTTTGGATTTGCAGCAGCCTTTTTGAGGTGTGCTGGAAAGCCAGCGAGTTTCAATTGGAGAAAGATTTGCCGTTGGGATTCAGGGGAACGCCTAAGAGCCAGGAAAGCCAGGAACGTGGCCCTCCTGGTCTGCTTTTCAGCACGCCTGCCGTAGCTTGGACAGTAAGAGGTGCTACCCCGGGTCAGGATGTGGAGGGGGATCTTAAGAGACATTCAGGTGGTTCTGTGGCAGGAGTCTCTAGCACAGAGAGATGAGCGCTGTCTTTCAAGTGCAATGGGACGCTAATATCTGGATCAATGGCTGACCATTACCTGGGGGTCCCGGCTCTGGTTCTTTGTGGGTAATTTTGTTCTCCCCAAGAGTTACAGTTGCATTAGGCGCTATTTCACGTTGTTTAGTATTGTTGCAGAACTGCTGTGTGCTTCACCCCAGAGCAGGCTGCTGTGAATACAATATCGCCAGGCTGCCCAGCACCCTTCTTGCTGAAACCCTTCTGATACCAATGAGTAATTCTTTTCTGAGGCAGGTGTCTGCCCCCTTGAGAAATCTCCCTCTGTGGCCACCCAGGGCTTCTGTGGCAGCATCTGGTACTCCAGTGTCTCTCCTCTTCCTCAGTTTCTTTTGTGTAGGCTTTGCGGGCAGTGTGTGGCGGAGACTTTCCCTGGAATAGCATTCCCCTCCTCCAGCGGCTCTCCCTGCCCACCTAGCTGCGCAGAAGGGGCGTGGCTGGGCGGGGACTGTCTGGCTGATGCCCTTGCACAGATTATCTGGGAAGGGGGAGTAAAAACCCTGAGGTTATTAAGAAAGCTGGTGGTCTTCACACACTCCTCCTAACATGCTGCAGTCTCCCCCGGTGTAATTAATTCTGGAGAGGGTTCCGAACCAGAGCTCTTGGGTTCTCCAGCATCAGCCGTCCCAAAGGGCGAGGAGGTGGAAGGCGAGATTTCGCACACTGCTGGCTTCTCAGAGCAGTCCAGGCTCTGGTGAAGGGACCCCTTGTAAATAGAGCCTGCAGACCCTCTTCCCCACTCCACCCCAGCCAGGCATGGGCAAACAGGGCTGGTAACACCATGGTGAAGAGTAATGAAACCTTCCTTGCCCCACGGCCTCATGCCCTGTGTTCCCCCCAGAACCAAAACCACCCCCAGGAGGGACGTTTCATGGGCACGCAAAGTTGCCAGGCCAGCTGGTGTCACCTAGCCTGATACTGACCCGTTATCGGTCTTCATATTGGCTCGTCCTGGCCCCTGTGATTTGCGATTGTTTCTGGTTATAGCCCCTTGCAGTTAGCTCCAGTAATTGGTTTAGCTCTGGGTCCTTGCTGCTGGCTGGTATACGAAGAATCCCTAGCCCTGACCTGTTTACACTGGTCTTTAGTGATCACCATTTGCCCTGCGGTAGCTCAAGACAGTCTCACTCCACTTCGCCCGAATATTAGCCGTATCACCGGGCTTGACATTACTACTTAGCCGCTGTCCTTCTCTGTATCACTGACCCCTGCCGTCAGCTGAGGCTCAGAACGGTAATTGAGTAATTCTGGAGCCCACCGAAGAATGTCATATCTGCAGGACACGAGAGATGCTAGAATGGGAGAGCCAGAGTTAAGATTTCCTATTTATTAAATGTGGAAAAGGTCGAAAAGCTATCACGAACATGCCTGGACCGCAGCAGCTGGGACCGTCCACACTCTTGTATGTTTCTATTTTGTCTTTCACAGTGTGGACTAATTTGTTTTATCTTCACTGTGAATTAACCGCATTTGGGGCTAGGGAACGGCAAGGGGGTTCAAGGCGCCAAGTGTGGCTATCATTAGCTTCTGTTGTTGCCATCCTGTTGGCTCTGAGCTAAGCTGGCAAAACCCGCAGCAAAGAATGATTTCTCAAACCATTAATGGGCTGGATGGAGCTGAACATCTGGGAACATACTGGAGCAGCTGTGGTGCTCTTTAACTTTCCTTCTGCTTTTCCTTTAACCAGGAAGGTGCTGAGACAAGGTTTACTCTGTGGCCAGAGCTCACAGGGCCACGTCTTTTGTGCGTGTTTATCCAGCACCTTGTGCGATGCAGCCTCACTCCTGATTGAGCTAATAAATAGTCGTGTAGTAATAATAATCCAGATATTTCTGCAGCCTGCCTCATCTTAGCTGTGCTCTTCCTGGGGTCACTAGAGTCTAATGATCATGTGATAAAATACAGTGTGCAACACCCCCGAGTGCGGGCCTGTGGGATATATGCTGAGCAGGTTGCCTGGGCATAGGATGGGACCGATTCTCATCTCACAGCCACTGGAGTAAATCAGGAGCAATCCAATGAAATTAATGGGCCAGACCCTCTGAGATGTAAATCAGCATAGTTCCACCAATTTTGATAGAGTCACACTAGTGTGAGATGAGACTCAGGCCTCTACCGAGGATGTACTCGGTTAATAGTTATTTCCTTATTGTTATTACTTGTTCATTTGTATAACAATTGTGCCCAGAGACCCCACTAAGATCAGGGCCCCATTGTGCTGGGTGCTGTACAACCTCCGCTCTCAGTGATCTTACAATCTGAATAGACAAGAGAGACCCAGGCCAGATGCACTCTGGCTGTAAAGTGTGGTCGGCTGTCAGGGTTTTAGTAGAAGTCTCCTGATTGTCGGTGTTTTTCTTGAAGCCCCAGCTCCTGGAGTCATGTTGCTATAGTGGGGGTTTTTGGGGGGAAGCTTTTTGGTCTCATTGTTGAAGGGAAGAGCCGGAAACTCTCTTTCCTTTGAGCAGCTCACAAGAGAGATGATGCCCACTTCTGGAGTCCAGTGATACTGAGCGAGGCCCAATGAGCTCGTCGTTAATGCACGGAGCATAACACTACTGATTTTGCAAGACTGGCACCTACTCCTACCTGCATCAGATCAGGTTCGAATGACCCCCAAACCCTGCAGGAACTGCATGAGACAAGATCGAGGTAAATATATTGCTGAAATCTCTGTGAGCTGAGACTGACGAGGAACATCCAGATGTAGTTTCCACTGTGTCTGAACGTGAGAGAGAATTACACACCCGACATACACATTCATTTGACTTCTTTATTATTCAGATCTAAACGTGCCATTTGTCTTTGTCAGGAGACAAACTGAAATACTGAAGTGCACCGGGGGAGAGGAGGAAAATGAATAATACACCCTCAATTGAAGTGTACCCTGGCTATGTGACAATGACTTGGGGGCGACGTACTACCACCCTGTGTTTGGAGGTGGCCGTCGAAGTTGAAGCCGGCGTCCTACTCGCTCGTCCTTGGCCTCACAGGTACTGTGGTGTTATTTACTGTCTTTGATCCAAGAGAATAGACTGTGATGGCTGGATCTTCCACCTTCGTTCATGAAGGAACAAGGGCAGCCCTGGTGGCCAGTCTGTTATGTCCTTCTCCGTGGGCCATGGTACAGGCTGAAGTGCTACCTGGGGTCTGCCAGTGTCCCTACCGTTAGGGTCTTCATCTGCATCACCTACATCAGGGTTTGGAAGGGCCCTCTAGGAGGGCAGTCTCACGGCTACGTCCCACAGAGGTTGCTGCAGAGAGATGCTCCTCTTGGGCTGCTTGTACACAGATGCTTGTAGAAGGCTGTGATTTTAGAGACACTCCCCAGCCAGGGTCAGTGTTGTGTGAATTGGGAGACATGCCCTGCAGGTGATCTAACATGACTGCTCCCAGCTGCACACCTCGGAAGCACCTTCTAAATCGTTACACCATTTTGTGCCCCCCTCTGCCCTTTTACCCAGCGTCAGAGAGCTGTGACGGAGGTGAGGGTCGCACCTACAGATTTGCAACCTACTAGTAACCCTGTTTCTGAGACTTCAGATGTATGCTAGAAATGGAAATAATGGTAATATCACCTCCCGTACTGCATTATAACACCCACTGGGCAGGTTACGGTAGTCTCACCGCAACATACATGTTATGTCCATTTACTATTAGTAAATGGCCCCAACGGAGAGCAGGCCCCCACTGCGCTAGGTGCTGTACCTATGGGCGGTATCTGTTCCTGCATCATTCTGTTCAGTGAACCCAGTACCATAAGCGACTGAGTTACCCCACTGGCTCAGCGAGTGAGAGCTCTTCTGGGGATGAGACTGTGTCAGATCCCTCCCGCCAAATCCATCTGCTTCATCAGCAAAAGCCTCAAGACTCTGCCAGTCTAAATCGAACACACAGTGAAGCCCTGGTACTGGGCTCCCCAGAAACCTCTCCCTGCCGTGTCCCGTCCCTCTCACTGGGCACTCAGAAATTCTACATTCCCTGCCACCAAAGAGGTAGAACACGTGCCAGCCCATCAGTTTACTCCAGGATTTGTACTTTATTTCATGATCCCAGCATGGAGATGGTATAGAGAAAAGCTAAAAATATGTTTATCAGCAAAGACTGCGGGGATTAAGCAACATTTCACAAGAGAAAAAGAAGCAGGCCTAGGTACAAATAAAACACACTTCCTAGTGACTAACACTTAATGTTAGTGAGATGGTGGGAGGATCCAGGTTGGCTGAGCCTAGCTGATAACTCCTTCCCCCTGATTCTAGCCTGGGACTGCCTCTGATCTCCAGTCTCCGACTCCAGCCAGGCTCTGACCCTTGTTTCTGCTTCTGGAGTCTAACCTGGTCTCTGATCCCTGCCTGACTCTTGTTTCTGGAACCTGGCTTGTGTGACTACTCTACTCCTGCCTGAGGACTGTCCCTGGTGGGCAGCCCTGACTCCAGCTGTAACTGGTAGGCCTGATGGCCTATTCCCTGGTCCCTTACAAACACAACCTTCGCCTAGGCAGTTTTCTCATGTACATCAAGTTTCCAAGTATCTTTAGCCACACAGGTGAAACTCCACCTTCCACAGATTCCAAGCGCGCTGGCTTCTTTTCTCCCTAATGCGATGGATTTCTAAAAGGCCTTTTTGCTCCCTTATATTTTCCACGGCGCATTGTCTCTGCCTCAAGAGCCAGGAAGCCTTCTTGGGGTGCAGACTCTGTTCCCTGCTATGCGTACATACATCACACTGTCATTTGGGGAGCAGCGTGTCACACCAGTTTACAGAGGATATCATGTGTGACTCCTGTGAGACTCATATTTGGGCAGGAGTGTGTCAAGGGTGGGGAGTGTGTCAGGCTGTATGTGAATTACTGTCTGAGGGGGCCCTCTGCCAGCTGACATTGAGGAGCTCTTAGGATCACAGCCCCCAAATACGAATATTCACAAATCACTTTCGTATTATTCCATCGGTTCCATTTGCCTCTGATATGCCACTATCAACCCAGGGCCAAAGAGGCCCAAGAATAAATACACTGGGCCAGATCCTCATCAGGTGTACACCAGCTGAGCTGCAGTGACCCAGGCCAGTTTACTCCAGTTGAGGATCAATTGAGGATTTGACGCATCGTCCCGGACAGCATCATGTAACACTGGAATGAACGTAATTCTTGTAATCGCTGATCCAACAAACATAGTTATGAAAACGCTCTGGGCTAAAAATTGATAAATCCCACTCAGGAGCTCAGACAAGCTTCCTTTCCCCTAAATGGAGTCTTGTGCGCAGCATGACTGGCTTGCGCTAACAAATGACTAGAACTTGGGAAAGTGTTACTCCTCGTCCCCGTGAAAGGACCTTTGACTGGCTGATGTCGGAGGAAAGCACTGATGACTTTTCAGTGACTCCCGAAAGGTCAAATTACAGATCTGGGATATTTTCTGTAGCCATCAGAAAGGAGGGCACCAGCTTTCAGAGCTCTCGGCTAGGTCAGAGGGAACTTAGTCATTAAGGCCAGGATTTTGGAATCTGGAGGCTTAAAATTAGGATATTTTTGGACCAGCTCCTCAGCTACTATAAAACAGCAAGTCAGTGGATTTAGGCAGATAGACACTAGGCTGAGTCTCTGCTTCTGAAATCTACAGGCATGGAAATAAAATTGGCCTTATTTTCAATTGTGATGAGACCCATTAGCTCCCACTGGCGTCAGTGGGAGAGTGGGATTTTGAATACTGGAAATCTGGCCACTTTTATGGAGATGCCAATGTGTGGGTCTGGTAACCCAACCTTCAGCACCCAGCTTTGGAAGTCTTGATCTGATCATGTTGGCCACGGAGCGTGAGCTGCCACAAACCGGTGTGTCTTAGTTCTTTTTTCTTTGCCTTACTTCATCAGTTGGGGGCAGTAGCTCTTGTCCTTCATCTTCAACTGTTCTTGTCAAGTGCATCTTTCATTTGGGCATCACCTGTGTCATGGCCTCCTTCAGCACCTCAGCCTACTTTTTCCGAGGTCTTCGTCCCACGTCTATTTGTTCTTCCCTGACCAGCATAGCCCACATAAAGCGCTGTACCCTACAATATCTGAAACAAGGCTATGATCCTCCTCGTAATTAGCCAGTGTGAATTGAAAGAGCCCTCCCTGAAGTCGAAGTTGCTGCCGGTGAGCGGAGTGTCAGGCCCTATGGGGTTGGTTCAGAGGCGGTTTTCAACAATAAAGATCTATCAACAAAATGCACAGATTAGAGAAGGGACTGATCCAGAATCTCTGATCTGGGCATGCCTGACGTTTGGGAATAGCTGAGATCTTCCTCCAAACTTTGGGGCTGGTGCCTGTTCGGTATGTGATACGGAATTTGGGGTAATGGCACCTCTCGTGAATTGTGGGTTGACCATGGGCTACCCAACAAACCCAGATCAGACGGCTCAGGTACTGGCTGTGCCAAGAGAGATGCTTATATTTAACCACCTGTTGGGAAGGGGAGGATCTTGACAGAGGAGCAATTCTGTCCAACTTCATAGTTTGTACTACTGCTCTGACTGCAGGACTAGCAATGATGTGGTGTTGGGTGCTGGCCAGTGGTTAAAGTATAATTTGACGGGCCCCGGAACCCTCCTAATCTCCGGGCCCCTTTCCCGTATTGTCTGGGCCCCCTTCATGCATGTGTGGGCCCCAGCCCAGGTAGGCATTTGCAACCACTTCTCAGTACCACATGCATCGGTTATCGCTCCATAAACATATTTACAATTGTATATGGCGTTTATGTCTATAGCAATTATTGTCACAAACTAACAAACACTGCACACCACAATAAGTATTGTGATTAACAACGGTGGGGCGTAGGACCTGCCAGCAACCGGGGCAGGGCGGAGCATGCGTTCCACTGGATTTTTCTATTTTTAGGGGCCCTGGAACTCTGACCCCTCAAATTTGTGGGCCCCGGAACTGCGTTCCGGTGCGTTCCCCCTTACTTTAACCCCTGGTACTGGCCCCATTGACATCAGCATCCCTGAATCAGGATCTTTCTTTTATATTTTGGTTTAAAGATACAAAACCTGCTGTGCCACTGACTTTCTGTGCAGCCTTGGCTGAGTCGCCGTGAGTCCAAGTTTCAGATGTGCTGAACCCCTACAGTGACAGTTGTCTGCAGCGAGGGCTGGGGGGGCGGGGGTTTACAGTCTATTGCAAAACCAGGCTGGTTACTGTTCTGTGCCTCAGTTTCCCCATGTGTAAAATAGGACTAATGGTAAGAGTGACCTTCCTCGGAGGGGTGTCGTAAGGATTAATTAGCTGCTGATAAAAAAACAAACTCAAACCCCAAGAAAAATAGGCCAGATCTTCTGCTGGTATAAATGGGGCACCTCCGCTGGCTTCAGAGAGGCTTACTTTGCTTTACTCCAGCTGAGGATCTGGCCGTAAGCATTATTGATCAGTACAGTATATTTGCAATTGTGTATACCGAGCATACTCCGGCACAGTAGTATGTCGCATGCTTCCGCCAACCCACGCCTCTCTCCTGCTGTCTTTCTGCGGTGTGGACATGTGTCTCTTCCCCTTCGTGCCGAGTTGATATGGTGGTGAAATAAGCAGTGGTAAAGTCACCATGTTTAAATGTGTTTTGAAGAATCAGCAAATGCATCTGAGCGGCCCTCCTCACGTCCCACGCTAACAAATGAAGCTCCTTGTGCCGTCAAAGTAAGATTGATAACTCCTCCAGCATTTCATATTCAATATTCTGAATATTGAGGGAGGTGAGGATTCCCCTGAGACACCGACCTGCCTCTTTCCCTGTTGTCTCTGGAGATCTGCCGAAAATGCAGCAGAGGCGCCATGGAGCTCCTTCCTCTTCCAACTTCATCAACATTTAGTCTCTCATTTCAGAGCTTGGCAGATGGAATTCTGTCTGCCATGCACGATGGATGACCTGTTCCCACCTCCTCCTCCTCAGCCTCATAAGGGGCACCGAAATTGTTCTCAAAATTAAAATAAAACCAGCCCCGTTTTTATGGACACGGGAACCTGTGATATATTTCACTTAAGAACTTTGGAGAGGAAAATGGGGGAGGGGAAGGGGAAGCCAAAACAAACCAAAAGCCAATTATTTTTCCAATTTACTGTCAGGGGAGCTGTCTGCCCACAAAGAACCGTGAAAGAATGAAAACCAGAGCAAGACAATTTCCCTTTGTGTTTCTCTCCTGCTCCTTGGCTTTCCATAATGGTTAGGAGAAGGGGCCTTGGGGGAGACAATTGCAACACAGTTTGTTGTCTGTGGAAGACAGTAATCCCAGCTGGTGTAAGTGGGTTAGTTTGACTCATTTCAATGGAGCTAGGCTGATCTGTGTCATCTGAGGATCTGACTGTACATACTTACCTTAAGACGGCTATTTAAGCCTTACCAGATCCTCATGTGTCTCATCTGATACCTGCTTCTGACACAGAGGGCTCACTGCACTGTAATAGGGTTCATTTGGTACCCTGCTATGTCTCACCAAACACACTTCTTCTATTAGCCCATCATACACCTATATATCTTACTAGATAGCCTCCTCTATGCCAAACGCCTTCCCACAAGCCCCCTACAGAACACCATCTCTGGGATTGGTTGGAAATTTTTCAACAAAATGTTTTTTGAAGAACCCTGTAGATTTGGCCGAAATGAAACTTTTCATGGGAATGTTTCACTTCTGACGAATTTCTCGACTTGAAGAACTTTGGAAAAATAAAATGACTAACCTGTTGAAATGTCCTGTTTGGCCATTTTCCAAATGAAAAAAGATCAGCTTTCTGGTTTGACATGACTTGACATTCAAGCTAATTTAAGTTCAATTAAAAAAAAACATTTTCCATGGTTGAAATCAAAATGAAATATTTTGAAATTATTGCAGTGAAAGATTTCAACGGACCTGAAAGAAACAAATCATTTTGGATTTTTGGTTTATGAAAAAAATTGAAATTTTGACTTTTTGTTCCTATTTAGAAAGGGAAAATCTTCCAAAATCTCTCTCTCTCTCTCTCTCTTCTGTATTTTCACCAAAAGATTTCCCACCCAGCTCTGTCCAACATAAAGTAGCTTTCTAAAGAATCCTTGTATGACACTGATGTATCCTAGCAAATATCCCTGAGTGATATCAGCCTATCACACCAAACACTGCTCGTCTCTCCCACAAAATCATTGGCAGTACCCCTCTCTCGAATGCTGACAATAACACAGCTCGGTGATGGGAAGGCTGTGGGGGAGCCTACACCAAGCATGCATTGCACTGGCAATTTTTAAAGTAGGCGACCCTAACAGCAACGTTGGTAGCTCATTCTTGACTTCCAGAGCTGCATCCTTTCTCTAGTTCCCAACATAGGGTAGTCCAGGCATTGAATCATCTTGGCGAACATGCCCCACCCACACTTAGGTTTAGAGAAAGGCGGCGTTTTCCAGATTGATGGTGGTGGTGGTGGTCCCTCATCAGGACCTGCGTTCCATCTTTGAGAGCCATCCCTGGGTCATTGTCTGGAGGCAATTGTCTTAATTCACAACAGAGTGAGGTGTTCTGTGCCTCCCAGTGAGGAGGAACCATTATTGTCCAACTAATGGGAAGGGTTATAAGCCACTGTGTAGGAAATGCTACCAGGTTATGGGCTGGGTTGAACCCTTTTTATTAGGGTAATGATACGTATCCGGCTCACATGGGACTGGGAAGCTTAATGAATGAAGGTAAGCGAAGTGCTCTAGAGCCTGCTCGGAAAGGTCACTTATTAATATTATTTTATTATTTCTTTATTTATTGTCCCAGCTACATGTCTATCTCGTTCCCTCTTTACTTCAAACTGGCTTTGTTAATGGCATCTACAGGGTCATTTTTTAATGGAGAATATTAATACCTAGGACCTGATTCTCGCCTTTCTTGTCCTACCTTGATTTTACACCACTCTGATTCTAGAGTCTTCAGTGGAGTAGTTCCTGGTTTACAACCTGTGTAAGTGACTGGGAATTCTGAATGGAAAGAAATCGTTAGCAAAGGGATCTGACACAGTTAATTGTCACTCACTCTGTATGCTTCTGGCTAGTGTTTGAAGGATGCGCCCCATGAATTGGGGGCAAAGGGACTAGTCTTCTACGGGATTATCGTAATTTGGGCTTGCTTATGCTAGGCGCTGTACTAACATATAGTGAGTGACAGCCACTGCCCTCAAGAGAATACAGTTGAAATAGACAAAGGAGCCATGGAAGTGTTCTTACTCTCCACGTTCCAGACCAGGCAGTGTTCTTACTCTC
>ML685861.1:1021637-1081061 GCA_007922175.1 Pelusios castaneus | reverse complement strand
TCTCCATGTTCCAGACCAGGCAGTGTTGTTAGTCTCCATGTTCCAGACCAGGCAGTGTTGTTACTCTCCATGTTCCAGATGGGATAAGGGAGTGTTGTTACTCTCCATGTTCCAGATGGGATAAGGGAGTGTTGTTACTGTCCATGTTCTAGATGGGAAATTGAGACACGGAGGGAATAAATGATTTATCCAAGTTTCAGACAGAGTGTGGAAGAGCTAGGACCACAGCCCAGATCTCTAAGATCCAGATCCCCTTGACTACAAAGCCATCCATTCTCCCTGCAGCACCCAAATGGTTTATGTGCCATGGGCACTGCAAACAGAGAAGTGTGCACAGGTGACTGCAGAGCAGAGCAGGGAGGAGGCTAAGTCAAGCTGGCTCCAAGCTCTCTAATCCACTCTGCACTGGAGCAGATCCAGCCCTTTCAGGCTCTTACCTGAGGCCCAGAATGAGTGTAACTGAAGCTGTCAGTTCTGTTGACATGAATTAGAAGCAACATGGCAAATGGCATTTTCTAGCTGCTGTAATTATCTCCTGAGGAGGAAACAAGCAGCTGCTTTTGATGCAGCTCTCATCAGCTGTCTCGGGCAGGGAGGTTCTTACAGCTTCACCTGTTGGGTTCCCTCTCATGCTGCACAATGCGACGCTCAGCGCCATCAGCTGCGATGGACCCAAGCAGCAGCAGGGATTGGGACAGTTTGGAGATGGAATCCAACTGCCCATCTGAATTCTGTTACTAAAATAGACTGAATAAAATCCCAGCTCTGGCCACCTGCATTTTTGGATTTGGATCCAAACCCAGCCCCCATCTCTGAAAAAACGGGGGAAGGGATGGGGCAGCCAGGTCAGAACTCTTCCTCTGAGCTTCCACCTGCGGCTAGAAGAGAAAGTTCTTGAGCATTCTGAGATACTTGGATACATAAAAACTCCAGCCATCTTTGTACTTCCTGTGTCTGCACGGGATCACAATCAGCTGTCACCAGCCCTCGGAGACAGTTTTTGTCTTTCAGGCTTTGTGCCAGCTGTGTTATGTCTCTAGACAGAAAGGCTCTTTTTGGGGAATTTGCAACCCATGTTTCAATGGTTTGGAGAAGCATCCCATTCTGAACAAACCTAGACTGGACAAGTTCCAAAGCGGCCGCTGTGTTAGTCTATTGCAGAAAAACAAACAGAGCCCTGTGGCACCTTTAAAGACTAACAGATTTGTTTATCACATGCGCTTTCATGGGAGAAAATCCCACTTCGTCAGATGCTTCAAAGCGTCAGATGAAGTAAGATTTTCTCCCACCAAAGCTCATGCAATAAATAAATCTATTAGTCTTTAAAAGTGCCACAGGACTGTTTGTTTTTCTAGACTGGACCATTCCACATGTCCACCCACACAGCCAGGGATGCCATGCTATGGAGCCAGGGGTCTTTGCCATTTCGCACCAGCTGATGACCTAACCCTGAATCTGTTGACATTCACCCTTTGCTAAGAATATCTCCCTGGAGTGGGATAGGGGAGTGGGAAAGAAAAAAATTGTTCAGAATGGCTCAACATCCGACTGATTAACTCTCAGCCAATACTTGGCCATTACAGCGGTGGACATCAAGCAGAACAGGGGGTTACACAATCAATGTAGACGTCGTGCACACATGCTATAGATTGTGTGTTCCTATATGTTTGTACAGCCCCTAGCACAATAATGGCTTGATCCTTCTTGGGGCAGTGGAGATGACAAATAAGGATAACAGCACCACACTGCTACCCCATCTGCTCCATTGATTGTCCTACCATCTCCAGGCTTTGAGCCAGCCCCCCTGCATGGGGGTGGCTTCATCCATGGAGAATTAGAAGCAGTCATAGGCTGACTGGAGATTCCTCCTGAAGCTGTTCTGTGTGTCTTCAGCTGACTGGTGAGGAGTAAAGGAGAGGAGGCACCTGAAAATCACAGAAAAGAGTGGTAGCGAAAGGAGAAATGATTGAGTGGCGGGAGGCCAGGAGAATCGAATGCTGGAGGAATGTTTTGTTTTGTTTTTAATTCTCTTGATGTGCCGTGTCTGTTCCCTGCAAAGCTGCTGGAAATTGCTATAGACAGATCGAGTGTCTTTCAGTTTCTGTGTCAGGGAGTTTTCCCGGTGCCATGAACCATGCAAGAGAAAGGTCAGGCAGAGAAACAGGGAATGACCGATCCAGCAGAGCTCCGCCATCGTCACTGATCTGCTCAGGTTCAGCGGGTTTTAACTCTAGGAGCCAGTCAGGCTTGGAGACTCACAAGGTGTTGTCACCTTTGGGAGGGAGGGGGAATGTGTCTTCCATAGGGTCACCTCAAAAGGCAGGTCAGGGACCATCTCCTGTAAAACGCAGCCCCCTGGGAAACACCTTGCCCTCACTCTGCCGAAAGCACTAGACACTTCACTGCTCTCTGTCAAGAGTGATCGCTGGTTACTACATTAAAACATGCACAGGAGGCTGGGGAAGGCTGGAAAAGGATTTGTAAGTCTACCCATCCTTGAGCATTAAAATGCTTCCCTCTCGGCTCAGTGAAGCACCAAGAAGGGACACTGCCCCTCTTAAAATGTGGGCCAAACGGCCAAGAACTGGCGTCACCCTATTAGCAAGGGATGCTCTTGTAACTAGAGATGGGTGCAGATGAAAGCCCACGTACCAGTTTAGGCTCTGGAATTTGGGCCCCTCGTTCTGCCACATGTTCTAAGAGGTGAGTGTATTTTTCTGAGATACTGTGCTCTACATCCATGCCCTGAGTGCACAGAGCACAGCTATTTTCAAGTGTGCTGAGGATACTGTGCAGCCTGGAAGACTGGATACCCAACTCCTGTGAATTTCAATGGCTTTGCCAAATCACCTCAAGTCTGCAAAGCCAGGCAGGAAATCTCATGACACTCCGTGAGTGTCACAGCACTTCCTGTGGGAGCTGGAACCTACAAATGCAGAGGCAGCCACAGAAATGAAAAGTAACAGGGCAAAAGGTTGCTGTAACTTTTAGAAACCTTAGTGTGTGTTGAGCTCTGCTGGGTCTGAGTTTTAGGTGAAGATTTCACTGGTTGTTATTTGGTTTAAAGAAATTCATCCCTGGTTAAAGAGCCAGATAAATTAAGGAAGGGCAAATAAACTTTACTCTATTTGGATCCTTGCTCAGAAGGGTTACCAATCTCATCATTTACTGGGAGCGAGTCACACTGCCCAACTGGACGGTAAAAGACAACACTCTACTTTAGGAGATGATATTACACTTCATGCTGGTGTTCAGCATATCGTTACAAAGTAAGGCTGCAGAAATGAGGGAGCATTGTCTAGTGGTCAGAGGAGAGGACTAGAAATTGGGACACCTGGGTTCTATTCCTGGATCTATCAGCGCATGAGTGTGGGCAAGTCGCTTCATTGCTCTGTGTCTCAGTTTCCCCATTGTAAAACGGGTCCACGGATGCACACCTCACAGAGAGCATTGCCGTAGTATAGACGGTTCTGTGAGTGACAGTGAGAGATGGGGACCTCACAGGGCAGGTCTAGATTTAAGTCCATCCGCCTGGCACAAAAGAAGACGACAGTGCTCTGTGCGGCTGCTTTACGAGCTGAATCTGAAGTGAAAGCAATAAACCAAGCCCAGCTCTGGGGACTGTTGCATTAGAGAACAATGTATACGCCGTGGTGATGGGTTTGTCTGCCACTCAGGTGCTGATGCTGAGTTTCCAAATGACGTTTCCAAATAACAGCTGGGCTAAAGCTCCTCACTACACCAACAGAAACCAGATTTCCTGCTGATGGCTGGCCTACTGCTATGCTCAGGGAGGGAATCAGATGTGGCCTGGATTCAGGCCAATTGAAGACACGGTGCCTCTTCAGCAGAAGGTTCCTGGGTTTCAGGTCAAGTCATGGGCAGTGGGAGGGGTGAATGGTCCCCAGTAAGATGTTATTTGACTGTGCTAGCAAGAAAGACCTGAGTAAGGCAGCATTCTGTATGGAGAGGCTGGACTGATGAGGAGGGCCAGATTAAGGGGGGCCCAAGAACTCCAGACTGCCCACCTTTGTGCCCCCCCCCCCAGGACCAGGGCCTCATTCCCCCCGCCCCACACTGTGGCAGCCAGTCTGTGAGTGGGACAGCCCAGCCTGGCTGGTGCTGGATGGGGGGGTGAGAACTGGGGCCTATAGCCCCATGGTGCTGCAGAGGGCTGGATCTGGGGCCCAGCCAGCTGCCGGGGAGGCCCTCAGGCCAGAGGCTGTGGCATGCCTCCCCTGCTTCCAGGTGGCTTGGCCGGGACCAGATTTTGGTGAGGCTGCGGGGCCTCCCTTTAGGCCAGGGCCCTGGGCTGCAGCCCCTAAAGCCTCTGTCTTGAGCCTGCCCTGCTGATGAGATGATTATTATTAATTACCATAGCACCTAGGAACTTTTGTCATGGATTGAGACCTCATTGCACCAGACGACGTACAAGCACAGAGCTAAAAGAAGGCCCCGACCCCTAAAGAGCTCACAATCTGAGTGATATTATTGGGCCGCCACTATTGGAGTCATAAAACAACCAGGCGGAGACGCATTTCTTACATTCTCCTCCTGCTGCTAATGTCTAGAGTCCAGGACAGAAGTGACTGCCCTCTAAAAGACTCAGGCCCAGATCCACCAAGGGATTTAGGCTCTTAACTTCCATTGAGGAAAGGGTGATGCCCTAATGTGGCAGCTAGGGACCCCGCACTGCGTAGGGGAATCCCTGGGTGTTCTTTATGCTGTCCGCTTTGTTCTGCCTGCCAAGCTAGGAAGACATTGAGCTCTAGCTCGGGGTGCATGTTAGAGCAACTCTGGGGTTGCTCCCACTCCCAGTGGGCTCTGTTGTGACTGTTAAATGGCAGCGATGCAGTGCTGAGAGGACTGGAGGCTGTGATGGGCAGGGTCTACCCCACATGGGCAGTGATGGGGTAATGTGGGCTGAGAGGCCAATTCACACTCCTGGTTGCACTTGGATGGGGGGGTTGGACCAGGCCTAATTAGAAATGGGGGGAGTGGGAAGCAGGATAATTCTATAAAGGGAGGAGGTCTGTCCGTGAACAGGGTCAGGAAGAGATGGAGGAACTCTGGGGTCACTATATTGGCAGTAGAGAGGTCAGGAAGGCTCTTGCAGGGTGAAGAGGAGGGCAGAAGTTGGTTAAAGTTTGCAATTTTGTTGGACAAGTCCCAGGGAGAACCCCAACAGAAGGGACGATCTGTGGGGAGAAGGCCTGGAAAGAGGCTACAGTAGGAAGGGGTCTGGGAGGCAGCAAGAAGGAGTCTGATGGAGCAAACCATGGCCTCTGGTTAGAGGGCCCATGATTGGAACAGTGGTAGAGGGAGGGTCTGGGTCCCCTGCCAGCCACTGGGGAGGGTGATGTGAGGAGGGTGTGAAGACCACGGGGCACAGAATCAGGCCTGAAGATCTTTTGCTGGATTTTTTTGTTAGACTTTCTGTCTCCCTGAACGGGGTGGGAATAAAACATGACCTGGCCATGGGGATGAGTCATGAGGGGTGCTGCACTGCCACGGGACTAGAGTGGCGATGGCAGGTGGCACTAGAACAGAAACATTTCTGCTGCCTCATGCCCAGCCCCTGGGGGGCCCCAGTGGGGTGTTCTGTCTCCTGTGGTAGGCACAAGCACAGACCCAGAGTGAGATATCCACCTTGCCCCAAAGAGAAGCCCGAGGAAGGTTGGGAGGGAAAGCAGAGGAGATGTGATCTTCCCAAGGTCTCACAGCAGGCCAGTGGCGAAGTTAGCTGCAGGTGCAGCTCAGAGACCTTGTGTCCTCTGGTTCCTGGCACACAGCTGATGTGGGGCAAAGGGAAGCAAAGCTGAAGAACCCCAAGGGCAGACAGTGATTCTGCCTCCGGTCAAACCATGCAGTCCCACCGGAGCCAAGGGTTCCATGGGAGTAACCAGGAAGAGAATTAGGCCAACTGGAGGTGGGCTATCCTAACAGAGACACTCTCAGCTCTGCTCTTTTTGGGGACATTCTCCCCCCCTCATCACCTCATATCAGGGGCCCAGATGTATGTAGGCCATGCATTTTCCTAAGAAAAAAAAGAAAAGAAAAAAGAGGTGCCAGTATGCTGGCAGGAGCGGTGCAGGGGGTGGGAGTGGAGGGCGGGTTGTCAGGACCCTCCTCCACTGCCAGCCCCCAGCAGCCTTCCCAGGCCCCACCTTTCACGCCCACTGGCTCCCTCACCCCCCAGCTCCTTTCCCCTGCCAGATCCCTGGCCCCCGCGGCCCCTTTCCCACTCCTCCCAGCCCCCCCCCTCTGGGCCCCTTTCCTGGCAGCCTGCTGGCTCCCCATTCCTTTTGCCCCCCCCACCTCTTCCCCCTGCCTGCAGCTCCCCGGTCCCTTCCCCACCTGCCCACTGGTGTCCCAACCCTCCTGGCCCCCTCCCCCTTTTCCTGGCTGGAGCTGCAGGGGTGGCCAGAGTTGCTCCCTGGCCAGGCTGCTCCCGCCCTGAGCCACGCATCTGAGCATGCGCAGGGCGGGAGATTTGAAAAACTCCAACTAGCCGCAATGCCAAGGTGTCCGTGGGCCAGATTCTGAAAGGAGTCATTTCCTTTCCCCTGCTGACCCTGGCCCCCAGCTGGGCAGCAGGGCTGTCAAGGGAAAAATACACCGTACGGGTGCGTTCCAGCTCCAAAAAAGTCCTGTCTGTAGGTGCGGGTCCAGGGATTGGTGGGGTGGCAGCCACGATGGCAAAACACATCATTAACCTCTGTCTGTTTTTCTTCTCCGCGCCTTCACTCCCAGTCTCTTTCTTTGAGGACCTGGAAAGGCAGTCAAGAGTGGACTAGTCCACGCCATTATTTTTTTGTCCACCCTTTTGGCCCAATATTTGACACCCCAGCTTTGATTTGTTCCTTTGTGGCCCTCCACTGTCTTGTTTACCAGTGATGACTTTAACGCAGTCCTGGAATTATCCCAGCAGGCTATTTTCATTTGTTATTATTGGTTATTGGGATGTTTTCTGAGCTAACTCACTTTTCACAGTTGGGGTAAACTTGCTGGACCCTTGAAAGCCAGGAGAGTAAGAGGGCAGGAGACCTTTGTGGCTTTACGTACCTTCCAGCAACCTGACTAAGATTTGTCTTCTTTTTTCTCTCCAAGAGGAAAATGATGAGGTTTTTTTTTAAATCTCTATTTTCGCCCTGCTGTCCTTTGTGTGTGTTTGAGAAGCAGCCATAGGATATTCGCCAGCACTCAGAGTGAGCAATGGCCACATTTGTGCCTGTTCTTAGATCCTGAGGGAGATGGTTCCATGCTCAGGGACTGACTCCTGGACAGCTCTGTGTCTTGCGCAGATCAGCGTACACTTGTGGTGGGTAGGACCTGGCCAGCTGGAGTTGTCAACCATTGTCCTCCCCGTAGAGCTTCAGAGATCTTTTAAATGTTCGAGGCCCAGATAACCAAGGTCAGGAAAGCACGCCTGAATTTGACTTGCTGTGGTGAGCAGTACTCAGATCATGAATTTTTGGCCCAAAATCCTGAGATTGTCTTCAAAGCCATGAGGTTTTTTTTAAAAAAACCAATGTTGGGTTCACTGGATTTGACATTCTGGTTTTTGAACCTATCGAATGCACGTGGGTCATATTTTCAAGCTTGTCTCTGCAATAAGGGCTGAAAGGAGACTGATTCAGAAAATGCATGCTGAGATTCCCACAGAATCAAGGCTCCAGGAGCTAGGCTCTAGGAAAACACCAAATATCGCGCAAGAGGCCTGGAGGTGCTTCAGGTAGAGACATGGTGAGCAACTGTCCACGTCTGAAGCAGGGCTGGCCCAAGGGCTCCCAGGGATCTATGCAAAACAGAGATACACGGTGCCATTGGGCGCCATCTTGGTCAAATTCTGATCATTTGGGACCTCCCTGCTGTCCAGCTCTGACTGACTGTCCCCTGCTGGCTCGGCTTCAAATCTGTGGGTAAGGCTGGAGGACTCTGGGCACTAACGGAGAGTGGGAGTGAGGCAGCTCAGGTGAATGATGACTGACCGTCCAGAGGGTGGTTGGCGCATCTCACGGTGTAGAGACATGGGCAGCCACACCCTCGCCATGGGGTAACAGAGGGTTAGTGGCCCTTCTCCTGGCAGGATCATTGGTCGCTCACCTGGAAGCTGGCTCTGAACCACCATTGACTGGGTCAGGAAGCACCTAGCCAGCCATCCTGGAGAGAAGCCGGATGTATGGTACAGAGGATGGGGAGCCTGTTATTATAACGTGATCACAATAGCAAAGGGCGTGTTTGTGCTGAGACTGGGGGTGTGTAGAGGGGGGAGAGGGAGGGTGCCCTGACCTCTTGTCGTAGCCCTGACTGTGTCCCCATCTGAAGGTCTGGCATATCCACTCTCACTACTTAATGATACTGACATTACCCATCCGCCCAGCATCGTGGGGCTTTTGTCTTCATTCAGGCAGAAATGAAGTTCTCCTGGGCGCACTTATCAATCATTGTAGAGCTCCAGCTGTTCCGGGGCCTTTGGATCGACTTCAACAGCCGTGCTTACAAATTGTCTCTGAATAGCACCGAGCTGAGACCCCCTTTTTTGTCATTGTCTTCCGACAAATGTTTTTTTTTCGGCAGCCTTTCGCAGACGTTGCCGGCTGCCTTCTGCCGCGGTGATTGAAAACGGGCCTGTTTTGCATTCTCCTGCTGGAGTCCTGGGTTCAGGGAGCGCTCCCTGAGTGCCACTCCACCCGAGCGCCGTGCCAAAGCCAATTACATGCATAGTTTTGCTGATTGCATTAAAATCATTAGAATGAAAGATTCTGAAATCGTACATTAAGGGGGGAAATTAGAAAAAGCTTCAGAGACAGACAGAAGCGTCCCCAAAGTGAGGACTGTACAATTAGCTCAAATTGTGTTACATACACACAGACTAGAAGTCACTCCTGTAACAAATGCCCTTATTATTGCCATTCGCTCTTCTCTCTCTCTCTCTCCCCCTCCGCCCCATTTCTTTCTTTCCTTCACTTCCTCTTCTTTCCTTCCCTCTTAAATTTCCACTTCCTCTTGTACTTCCTTCTGCCATTCCCTTTGCCTCCATCTCTCATCCCTCCTTTGATTTTTCTCTTCTCCCTGCATTTTCCTCTTCGTCCTTTCTTTTGTCCTGGTTGGGAGAGAACGAAAGAGAGATCAGTGACGGGGTTGCCAGGAAAGAATCATTTGGGGTTGCTTTGCAGGCTATTGAGAATCAGTGAGAAGAGCCGGACAAAGCATGAAACCCTAAAGTTAACTTTCAGTTGAGCAAGAGGCAGAATGGAGTAAACACGTTGCTTGGAACGCTGTACACCCACATGGGGAATAAGACCCTATTTGCAAGCCTTAACCTAGCTAGCTGCACTTGCTATCCAATGCCAAGAAGCAGGCAAACTTGATGGAAAAGAGCACCGGGACACCCAAAGCCCAGACTTCAGTACCCAATGAAGAAACGCTGACACACAGGGGAAGCATTTGGCATTTTCTGCGTTCTGCCCCACTGGTGTGAATTCCAAGTAACTGCTGAAATCCGTGGGGTTACTTGGAATTTACAGCAGAGCAGAGTTTGGCAAGTTGGGCCTTGCTGTGATCTTGACCCCAGGCAAGAAGGAGTCAGTCTGCTTGACAGGGTATGTTTTAGATCCAAACTGGGCCGAGTAGAGCTGTGAGAACTAGTACAGCTTTAACACACATTTTTCCATTCTCTCACTCGTTTCCATGCACGACTCCTGTCCATTGAGCTCTGTATGCCCCACTGTACCAGCAAATATTCCAGGAGTGAACACCATAGGCTTGCCGCTCGCTGTGATCTGAGCATTCTGGCCCCAAGGCATCTCAGGATGCATTTGTGAAGGGTTCAGATCAATAGTGTTGCTTCATTCTGTGTCCCAGCTGCTTGGTCCCACCTCTCTTCCTTTGTGTATCCTTCCTTCCTCCTCTAGTGTCCACTCTGTCCCTGGCGCTAAGCATGTTAATTGCCTTCTTTGTATTTGCCATGATTATGAGCAGATGTGGTATTGCTATTGCTAATAATCCCTTACAGCACTGTATGTTTACCAGGTGCCGTACACTCCCTGAGTGAGAAGACATCTTCCCTGCCCAAAGAATTTCAGAGCAGAAATGTTCACGAGAGGAATGTGTGGGGATTATAGGCAAGGAGAACAAAAGAAAAAAGACTCCTGCAAGAAGTAAGGGAAGGAGGAGAGAGAGGGTCCTTGGAGGCTGTTGCAGGTATAAGGAAGGCACGAGTGGAAGGTGATGAAGGAAGAGAGACTATAGAGGAGGGTTGGGAATGGGTGTGGGGGACATAAGAGCCAAGATCCTAGGTGGATGTGAGATTAGGTGCCTCCTGTGCTGTAGGTGAGGACAGGGAGCTGGATGTGTGCAGAGACAGGAAGCTGGCTATGTCCATAGAGATGGCAGCTGCCTTCTGCCTTGGACACAGGTGTTGTTAGCCCATCGACAGAGCGTAGCGGCAGTGAATGGTTCTAGTCAATCCCCTGCGGCAGGTCCCGCCCCACCGACAGCCCTCTCCTGTGGAGTCCCACAGAGCTCAGTTCTTTTCCTTCCTTGCCATGGGGCACTGAGAGGTGCTAGGGCCTCAGACACCAGCTGTTCACTCAGCTCCATGGATTTCAGGCCCATCGGCTGCAAAGCAGTGACTTCTTGTCCCCTGGGAGCGGCAGAAATGAGCCCCAGGAAGAGTGAACAGTGGCTTGAGTTCAGCACATACAGGATGGAAAAGGGGTGGTAGCATCCAGGCATTCACACCCAGCGCTACACTGACTGCTCAGGTGGCCACTCATTTCCATCTTCAATTGGTATGACAGGATGCCCGTTCCTCACAGAGCTGGAATGGGGCACAGCGACCCAGCTCTTTGCTCCTGCTACCTAAGACTGACATTGGAAGCCCTATTCCCAAATGCAGGGGCCCATCTCCTGGGCAGAACATGTGGATGAGAAGACATCACTTCAGTTACTGGTCACACTACATGGGTCCCCATTTGGTACCAGATCCTATCCAAGGCCTTCATCCTCACCTCCAAGGCCCTCCCATGGGCTAGGCCCCATTAAATTAAATGTCACCTCTCTCTCTGTTCCACCCCTGGACTGTGGCCAGCTGGCATGATGCCTCTGTGAGGAAGCTCACCATCAGCCCTGGGGACGAGGCAGTCCTGGGAAGATCACCCAGCTGGGGACTGCTCTGCCATAGGCGATAAGGATGAACCCTGCCTCCTTCCAAGAACAATGCAAGACACGGCCGGTTACATCAGCCCATTTTCAGCAGCATTGACATTTCCACCAACAAGTCCTCTCCTCCTCTTCATAGACATCAGTCCTGAAGACGGGCAGCCTATGGAGGGGGCAGCAGAGAATACAGCCCTGCAAATGTTATATTTGGTGCCCAGATATCAAGGTGACGGGCGCATTAAAATGCAGCAGCAGAGAAAGAGAGAGAAAGAGATTAAACAGGGCCAAGAGGGGTGGGGAGGTTGAATGGAGTTCAGCCTCCCGACTGCTGTCTGAGCAGTAGCCCAAGCACTAAATCCCTTTGCAGGATGTAGTTTTGGTGTGTCCTTTCTGTGCCTGAGCTCTCTCTCTCTTCAGTGTGTCTGAACTCAGGTGCTCTTTTCTTTCTTGTGCCCAGGGATCCATATGCCACCTCCATACACTGATCCGTGTCCTTTCTGCACCCTGAGCATCCTAGGCTCTCACTATACACTCAAGGATCCCTGTCTTCTTTCTCTTTCTACCTTAGGTTCTCTCTGCCCCTTCTTCCGTTTCCTCTTTACTCCAGGCCCAATGGTGCCTCTTCCTCCTTCCTACCCTGGTCTGGTAAGATGAGGGTTGTTGGAAATTGAGGATCCAGCCTTAACTGGAGGGCAAGGGATGGGTTTGAGACACAGATCAAAGCTGGTGCCAGTTGGGTTGACCAGGAGCTGTTGCTTTTGATACAACTTATAAAGGTGTTTTTTCTTGTTTGCTTGGCAAAGTGTCAAAGGACCTGATCCAGAAAGTCCATGGGTCAATGGGCACGTCTCCACTGACTTCAAAAGCCTTTGGATCAGGCCCTGAGTGAATGAATGTGTTGGTGTGAGTGGATTGGATGGGGGATGTGTTCTATGGCAGGATTGCTGCCGAGAAAGGATGGTGCTTTACTGGGGGTGGAAAATGGAATTGTCACCATGGAATGAATGAATCGTACAGTTTCTCTTTTGTAACCCAGGGAATAATTAAGATAGATGGGTAGATGAATTAGCTGTCCCACAAGGTCAAAAGTGGATTGTCTTATTACTCTATTATTTCACCGTCGTGGAACTCTCACCACTAACGCCTTTTTCATGATATTTTGTACATCCGCACCAAAAAAAAAAAAAAAGGAGAGAGATACAAATTGATCGTTTGCTGGTGAAATCAGTCTTCGTCATCGCCGGCAGTGCTTGGATTAATGGGATTGAAGGCTGCTGGAGGTTCAGCCAGGGAGACGGGAGGAAAAACAAGAGAAATTGGTTTGCCCCCCTGGGAATGGGATTGATGTGACTTGTGCAGAACTGCGGTGGTAGTGGCTGCTGCGCTGTTGATGCTGTTCTAGAAACAGGGTTTGGAGATGGGCGAGCAACATAAATCTCAGCCTAGGATACTGGTTCATTACAAGTGTGGACTGCAATCCTACCAGGTGCTGGAGGCCCCTGGGGAAATGTAGGAAACCCTCATTGCAGGCTTGCAGAGAAAGATAGAGCACAGCCCCTACACAAACCCAACCACATTGACATCTCCTCCCACCACTAAGGTGGGGCTTCAGTGATGGACTTTTGGATGACAATTGGAAATGAGGTGTTGCTGGGGAATTCCCTCCAATCAGCTCAGACTGCTGTCCATGGAGATCACCCGAATAGACAGAGAACACCATGGGAGGCACAGGGGACTGAGAGGTAGGGAGGGAAGGTGGCCCGCAGACCGAAAGGGCTGGAGACACACTGATCTAACCCAACATGCCTTTGATGTGGGGAGTGGAGGGAGGGAGGAGCACATGTGGGGACTCCGGAAAGGAAGAGATTTGTTTACAGCATCCCGTGGCTTTCAAAGGCTGAAGAGCTGATTCGGACAGGCTTGCCTTCCTTTGCGGTTCTTGGTTAGCTGATAGGAAAGTGTGGGAAGGGATTTGGGGATGCTCATTCCTCTGACCAAAGGATATTTCAGGGTGTGGTGCTCCATTTCTGTCCTCTGCTCACCTGGCATCAGGACTGGCATTAATGGGAATCTCCCTCCATGAACATTCAATGTCAAGGGGTCTGTTCCCTTGTACTACGTCAGTGGCGATGCACAGCCACCCATGTGTTCACGCAAGGCCAATGGCCATTTCCCCAGGCCCAGCGTTGATGGGTGACTATAGTTCTGTATGGATGTGGATGGAGAACAGAACTGGGCAATCATAGAATTGTAATAGCTTAGGAAGGGAGGCAACCAGTCCAATCTCCTGCTCAAAGCAGGACCAACCCCAACTAAGTCATCCGAGCTGGGGCTTTGTCAAGCCAGGCCTTAAGAACTTCTAAGGGTGGAGATTCCACCATCTCCCTAGGTGACCCAGTCCAGTGCTTCACCCCCTCCTAGGGAAAACATTGTTCCTAATATCCAGCCTAGACCTCCTCCACTGCAACTTGAGACCATTGCTCTTAGTTCTGTCAGCAATGTTGAACTTAAGGCTGTGTTCGGTTCTACCGTTGGGCTACAGCATGGTTAGAAATCCATTCTTTCCTTGGTGAGCCGAGATAGAGAGTAAAATGGATTGACAAATCCCCTCTCACTCCAGATCCCACCTGGTGTAAAAGGTCAAGGCGAGGGCGATTTGTACCAACCAAGGATCTCACCCCGAAGTCTCTGTCATATTGTCAGTGAGAAATACCTGATTTTCCTTGACCAACGATGGTGTGAATGATAACAGAGATGGTTGGGAGCCTCAAAGGAGGGCTGTGTAACCCAAAGGGTTTGTAAAAACATATCGACTGTGGCTCAAGACCCATGACACCACTGGGCCCTCCCACACCTAGGTGGGCAGGGTCCCCAGCAGCACAGTTGTGACATGATTAAACAGAGTGGAGCTGTTTCACTGGGGGCAGAGAGGGGATCAGGTGTTTCCGATCCGGCCAAACACCCCTGACCTTTGGGAGTTTCAGAGTCCAGACTTGGATCTGGATCCAAATTTCACAGCTGAGTCTTGTCCACAATGCACCATACTATGGCCTTGGGAGATGCTCAAACTGATGATGGGCAGCACCTGCCCCTCTGAGCCTTTTGGGAGCTAAGACTAACCTGAGTCTAATGGTGGGCTGGACAGGTTCCCTTCTCCCATGGCATCCATCCTGCTGCTTTGCTGTGGGGCTAAGAGAGAGAGTGGTGTAGAGACATTCACCAGTTCTGAAGCCCTCTGCACCTGAAGATTTTCCCCAGTGTCTGCTTAAACTAGCTTTCCTCCAGCAGAAAGCAGGAGGAAAATGACCCAAAATCAAGACCAGGAGGATATAACACAGGTGCTCACTGCCCCATATTCCTCTCCATGGCCTGTTAACTCTGAAGTTGACAGAGGACCATTTTAATCCCAACTTTAACTATTTAGTTGCTGATTCTTTCAGCAGAAACATCTCAGATTGACTGGGTGGGATTCGGGATTCTGGGCGGGGCTTGGGTATAATACGGGGACTGTACGTCCTTCCCCCCCACCCCATCCTGACCCAGGGATTTTAATGTGGAACACTGTAAGCGCCTTCTTGTTCCTCTGTGTGACCATGTTAGCCACTGCACCAGCCAACCTGAGACCCAAAGTGAATTAGCCAGACTTTGGAAATAAATAGAGCTCACACCATGGAATGCGAACCCAAAAATCTGCACAGACTTTCCCAGTCTGTCCCTTCCCTTGCCTGACACACAACTCCGAAGGGCCCTTGGATTCTGGGAAATGTCTTTCCTGGCACAGCAAGCAATAGAGAAGCAAAACCTTGATGCAAAACATTACGGCGTTTGCATCAGGCAACTGGCTCTGAAGATAGTCAGGGTGAGCTGAGCTTATTTCATAGCAGGGAGAACAGATGTGGAGCAGGGGCCCTGCCGTCAGGACAACGTTCTACGCTGACTGATCTGCACCGCGGATCATGCCTTGTGCTTTGTGCTTACCTGATGAGAGGGCCCTGCATGCTCGGGAGAGGAGGACGTTGAAGTCCAGATTCCCCGGGCCGAGCGGAGAGGAGTGTTTTGGTAAAATGATAACAGCTGACCGCATTCTTGTACAGGAACTGTCCAGCTGGTGCAGGCATCTTGCGCCTCCAGCCGATCGTTCTCGTGCGGTACAACGCTATGGACAAGCCTCTAGAAACACGGGGCCAGATCCTCGGTTGGTGGAAATCGGCGTGAGATCTGGCCCACTTTGTTGGTAGCGCAGGGGTTAGTGATGCACCGACGGAGTCACTGCAGCAGGTGTAACTGGGAGGAGAATGTGGCAACATGATGTTTTCGCTGAATCTGAATTGCAGACGCGGACTAAAGACTGTCCTTGTGAATGTCCTATGCCACCTCACTGACTGTCAGGGGCTCACAGAGGGTGTATGGCAAAGCAGAAAGGGGCCTTCTAGGCCTCCACCCTCAGATCCAGGCATGGGGGGTGTTGATTAGAGCCCTTGCTGTGGTGGGGCACCGGTGGGGCTAGATAGAACAGACTCCGAGCACACCAAAGGCAGGGACACAGACACTAAGGTAGAGTCCCCAGGGCACAATCGCTCATCGGGAATGCCTGTGTGCAGGGAGGTGGGTGGGCTCCACTCTAGGATGGAGCCACTGCTTTGCCTCGTTCCTGCCCCCTGTGGGGTTAGGTGCACCGTGGGGTGTACCCCTTAGCACAGGACCTAGCCTTTGCACAGATCCAGTCCAAAATTTGGCCCTAGACCACAGAGTTACAGGAATGTGACAGAGAAGAGGCCAGAAAGTCCCACCTAGTCCATATCCGAAGGAGCCACCCCTAATCTTTGTCTGCTCGCTCGCTGACAGCTCAAGTGAGAGTTTCCCCACAGGGCAAGCTGAGTGGCATGGGGGTGCCAGGTTGGGGAGATGTTCGGAGCGGTGCATGATCGGTAGAGTTACAACGCTGGTTCTCAGCCAAGTGTGGGATGTCATTCCGAGAAAGGGAAGCCGTGGTTCTGTGCTGATGCATTGTGGGTAAACGGTAGTGGGAGATAGTAGAACATGGCATGATCCTGCCCGTTGGCCAGATCCTGGCCCTTCTCCCCAGTCCTGACTCGGGATAATTCCCGGTGATTTCGACAGCTCTTTGACAAAGTGAGGGCTGAATGAAAGAGGCAATTATCTTGCCCATGGTCCCTCAGCGGGAGTCTGCCTGCAGGAGGGCCAGGGCAGAAGGGGCCTGCTGTGATCCCACTGAAGTCAGCGAGGAGGTCAGTGAGAGAGGAGACTCTGAGAAGGGGCTTCAGGACGTGGGCCCTTAGGAACAGCCTTACAAACAGGATGGACAGCGGGGTGCTTTATAGACTGTGACATCTGTCAGTCATTAGTGTCCGGCTGAAAGGGCTCTCCCCCCAGTACTGAGAGCCCGCTGGGAACCAACCAAGCTGCATGCATGAGCTCCTGCAGCTAGATCCATGGAAGGAGTTTGGGGGGAATCTCCTTGGAGAGCTGTCTTGATACCACCCTGTTGACCAGGTGTAACCCACCGGCTGCATTCTCCAGCATAGGCCTTCCCGCCATGGCATATCAAACATCTCTGGAGCCAGGAAGGAGCGACGTGATCCTGTCTCCCAAACAGGGACACTGACCCCCCCAGCATGATGCTGAGTGCTGGTATCAGTTATGGCTATTGTCACAGGGTGACTGGCTCCTTTAAGGGAAATGGAGCCTCCCTCTCCCCCCCCCCCCAGTTAGCTGCTTCCCAGCTGAGGGGGTGGGACTAAGAGGGTCAGGTGACAGTCTGGCGAACACCTGGGCTGTATAAAAAGGGCCAGATTACTGAGCTGGGGAGAGAGGGGCTGCAGGCAGCAGCGTGGGTGCTTTGGGAGGCAGTGGGAATGTGCTAGAGGTAAGGAGTGCCCTGCCCTGCCCTGCCCTGCCCTGCCCTGCCCTGCCCTGCCCTGCCCTGCCCTGCCCTGGGTGTGCTTTGCTAGGGCAATGCCCTGTGGGACCTGGGAGCAGGACTGAACAGGGAATGCAGCCTGGGGGGTGATGCCATGTACCAGGCCAGCAAAGGACCTAAAGGGTGCCCAGAGGGCTGGCTGAAGAGTAGCCAGATGGGAGTAGAGCTATTCCTTGGGGCTTTTGCAGCCTTGAAAGAGGTGATGTGGCTACAGGGCCAGACTTTTGAGGTGCTAGAGGAAAACACCCCTGCCAGGTTGGGCCCTGGTGCAAAGGGGGTGCTCTGGTGGGGAGCGCTCTTCCTCCTTGTAATGAGGCCTGTGCCAGGAGCTGCCTAGTGGCTGGCAGCTTTGTGTGGGATCCACAATGTCCCCTGCCTAGGAGAACATGCCTGTTACTCAAAGCACTGTGCTGGCTGGTCAAGGGGGTGGGTGGTAAGATGGGGTGGTAAGATGGCCTGTGCTGGAGTTCCTGCTCTTGCAGTCTGTACTGCTGTGAAACAGCTCCTAGTACCCAGCCTGGCCTCTTCCTGCCCTGTGTGCTGGGGTGAGGGGTGTATAACCTGCTCCCTGCTCTCTGGCCCTGTTTCAGAAATGTCCTCTGAGTGCTCCTAAAGGGGTGGGGTGTTGTGTGAGGGAGCCACTGAGTAGGTATGAATTGCCACTCCCGAGTGGTCTCTATTCTTCCTTCCCACAGGGCCAAAGCAGCCAGGGAGGGAACAAACTGCATTTCATTCTGGCTCTTGTATCATCAGGAGTTGACTGAGTCAACTTGTGGAACTCCTTACCTGAGGAGGTTGTGAAGGCTGGGACTATAACAATATTTAAAAGGGAACTGGATAAGTTCATGGGGGCTAAGTCCATAAATGGCTATTAGCCAGAAAGGGGTTAAGAATAGTGTCCCTAGCCTCTGCTTATCAGAGGATGGAGACGGATGGCAGGAGAGTGATCACTTGATCATTGCCTGTTGGGTTCACTCCCTCGGGCACCTGGCACTGGCCACTGTCAGTAGACAGATACTGGGCTAGATGGACCTCTGGTCTGACCCAGTACGGCCTTTCTTATGTTCTTATGTTCCCATTCCCTGACTAACTTGTTACCATGGGTGCAAACCAGCGGAGGAGCCCAGGTGGCACTGAGTCCTTTACTGCTGCTGGAGGTACCACAGCGGAAGGAACTCAGCTTGACTCTCAGATTTCAGGCTGAGTTTGCAGAGGGCCGGCAGTCAAAGACCTGTTTTTTTACTTGCAGGTGGTCTGTTTGATCTGGAATCATCGAGCGAATACACAGTCCCGGTACAGCTTATTCAGTCACTTTTGGGGGAGAAGCTGCATTTTTAAGGCCAAAATGCTGGAAAGGGGCCATCGACTAGCTTGTTTTTATGGTGCCTGTCTTGAGAAGCTGCCCTGTGCTGCTGGATGGAATGAAAATGGCTCAATGGTGAATTGCCTTGGTGATATGAGCTCAGGTCGGGGGGAACTGAGGTGTGGGCAAGGCCACCAGGAGGTTACAAGCAATCCTGGTATGCAGCATGGTGAACGCCATGAACGTCCCTGGTGGATTTACTAGAAGCGGCCTTGGGCCATGGCTTGCCCTTTTCTCATGTGGGTAATGTCACTGAACCCAAGAGCTGATGCGGACAAAGGTGCCCGTTTACAGACGGTGTGTTGTGGAGACGGCCTCAGGCCAATTTCCAGCGGTGACTCAAAGGGAGTTTAAGCTAGCGTGATGTCAACCCTCTCTGCTTTTCAAGCCCTATCTATACTCTGACTCGTTTAGCGTAGTTTGGGTTTTTCTCACTGGTGGAGCGAAAGCCGTGCAAACCCGCAGTGTAGTTGGCACTTGCACTAGTGCAATTTACTAGTCATTTACCACTGACAGCAGTGCACTGCTGGATCCTCACCAACGCCTGTGCTGTGACCCTCGTTTAGGGCACCCCTCGCTGCGGCCGGCTCCCGCTGTTTTCCTCACACCTTTCACCTGTCTGTAACCCGCAGCCCCTTGCATCACCTCTGACTTTGGCCCGCTGCCTTTTTTAGTATTTTTGTTATTGTTTTTGCCTTAGAAATCTGAGAGCTAATTAATCTAAAATGACATCAATAAAAGAAAGCGAAAAGAAAATTTAATGAAAGTACACTCTTAAACTCGTGGCTGCACCTTCGGAAGCTGAAGGAGGCACTTTATCTGCTAGGTTACAGTCTCTAGTTATCATCTATGGGAAATTAAAGGTATTATTTTTACCACCGGAGGGCTCCCATATTTTTCCATTAATGCAACGGAAACATATTGAGAATGACGAATACGAAGGCTGCAAAGTTCAAACGAAGTGTATTCCCTAGTTCATGGCAAGATCTACATGCCTGAGACATTTCAGGGAAATTAGACTCAATGCTGCCTATTAGGTTTTGTTGCTTTGACAAAAAGAGGCTGGACAGATTGTTCGGATGGATGAAATATTATTTGGAAATGGTGATGTTCGGATGTTGAAAACAGGGTGGGGTGAGGGACCAGATCCCCAGATGGTATAAATCAGCAGAGCTCTGTTGACGCTAATGGGTTGACAGCACTTTAAACAAGCTGAGGATTTAGCCCAGTGAATATAATGCATCCTTGTGTAGAGATGTCCCATCAACCTAGTTGGCAGTGGAGGCCAGAAAAAGCTGTATGCACAACACAAGAATGAATTTCACCCACTGAAAGAGAGAACGGCTCACAAACGCTTGGTTCTATTATTTTTCCTCATTCCTTACGTGGCCCAAATCTGTGATACCACAGCTCAGTTTCTAATAAATGCTGAACTCCCTGGAACATGTCCTGGCTCCATTCCTCTCATAAATCAGGCACTGTAACTGGCAGGTTATATAATCTTAGTAAAAGCCATGTGAATCTATGTGTTGCATGAGATCAACGTGAGAAGAGCTGGGAGAGCCAATGTTTGTTGGGGCAACAGCGAGGGAGTCAATGGAGTTATAGGGGGATGATTTTTGGCATATGGAGAAACAGTGTAACTGCTTTTCTTTTTTAAACTAAATATGTGGTGGGGGGAGGAAACATGTTTCTTAACTTGGGGAGGAGAAGAAAGAATTGTATATGGTGGTTTTAGCGCCACATCATCCTGGTAGGGGGTGTCCAGAAATGAGCGACATGTTCAAGGTGCGGTTGTCCCAGAGAGGATGCTATTCCAGGAAACGAATGGAGTCCACGAGGACCAGGCTGGGCATTGAGGTGGCCAGGCTCCACCCCTGTGCTCGGAGAACCGTGGGGTGTGACATCACAAGAGGATCATGTGCACAGTCAGAGCAATGGCTGCTTTAAATGTTTCTCATACGCAAAATAGCGGGAAGGAAGGTAGTCTGCCGAGGACTAAGATGGGAGCTTTGCTTTACTAAATTAAAATGCCCGTTGCCTTTCTAGGGCCCTGCACCCACAGCATCCCAAAGAGCTTTGACGATCTGATGCTCATTCATCCTACTGTAGTCAAGGGGAATGAGGATCCAGGAACGCCTCCTCCATTGCTCATGTGTTGTGTGGTCTTTGGAAGGTCACTCAGCCTCTCTAGGCTTCGCTTTCTTTCTCTGTCAAATGGGTATAATAAGGAGCAGTATGGGGGAGCACCTGTTAGGCAAGGTGCTGTACAAACACGCCACAAGACACAATGCTTGCCCCAAAGAGTTTACAGTAGATGTAAACAAGACAGGCAAAGGGTGACACTCAGAGGCCTGAAATGACTTTCCTAAGATCACACAACGGGCCAATCTCACACCCAGGGAAAAAATCCCTGCTCTGACTCCAGCTCCTAGTCCACACTGCCTCTTGTAGGACAAGTGAAGCTCTATTAATGAGTTAACCTTTGCACAGTCCTTTGAAAATCCAAAGCTAAATATTATTTCATGAAACCCTGGCTCCATTGAAGTAAATAGTCTGGTCTTTATTTGTTGTGCGTGAATTAATCCTTACAACACCTCTGTGGAGGCCCACTTCACCCATGACTGAAATGCAGCCACTTCTGGGGTGGAACATCACAGTTGTTAACACCATTAGAGGGGTAGTGCAACCTCACACCACCATTAGGATAGGAACCAAAGGAAAAAAGCTACAGCTTTGTGTCTCTGCAGGGAGACTTAAATGAGACAGAATGAAATTCCCTGCGGAGTTTGGTCGAGCCAGTGAGGTTAACATTCTCCTGGTTTGAAAATGTGGTGTGGGAACTTTAGTGACCACAACTGGTCAGGGCTTTTTATCTGAAGTAAGCCCATTGCAGGACAACATCTGCCCATGCTCCCCTAGCCCTGTTTCCATAGGGGTTGTTAAAGAGGACACCCACCTCCTGAACCAATCACCACCCCTTCTTGCAGCATGTGGCTGTTCTTTGGGGCTCTCTCAACCAGGAACCAACTCAACTTGATAAAAGCTGAGCAGGTTACAGAAGAAGAGGGCTGGTTTGTAGGCCAGCTAGCATGCTTCATCACCAGTACTTAATTGATTTTCATGTCCTCAAAGATCAGCACTTGAATGGATGATTGCTTTCCATCCCATTTTTTGTATGGTAGCTCAGACTTCCAGGGGACTGTGGATGGTCTCACACCACTCAACTGCCTTGAAGATGGTTCTTGATCTGCACAGTGCTGATTGGAGCTGGGGAGACAGAGCCATATTCCATCAAGATACGCCTTTCTGTCAAAACAGAAACCTGCTGTGAAATCAGGTCCGTTTTGCCAGACTTTGTTAGGAGGAGGGGAACTTCTAGAAATAAAGAAAAGTCCCATGTCGACACTGTCAGAAGGAAATGTTTTGGTTTTGAAGTGGCCGGGGCCCTCTGAAAGATCTAGAGAAGCCTAGCTCTCTTCCAGCTCTTCGGCATCTAGCCATAATAAAAATAAAGAATAATAACACATGAAAACAAAATAAGGCAAGTTAATAAAAAATTAACAAGTGTCTAAATTTGACAGCCTTTGAGCTTGAGGCCCAGGCCAAATGGTCCTCCTGGCTCCCCTCTGATTGGCCCTGGATGTGACTTTCCATTTTGATTTTGGGTTGGGTTTTTTTGTTTTGTTTTAGGTATTATGTACTATAATAGGGTACAAAATAAGCAGGGGGAAGGATGCCGAATTTGAAATGAAACATTTTGATTTTGTTGAAAGGAAATGTTCTTAGCACCCTGAAGTGGGAGTCAGATCTTCAGTTTGATCACCAGTTTGGAATGAAATTTTAAAATCTCTAAATCACTTGTGAAAGGGAGTTTCTATCCTCCAGCCAGCTGTAGTGCTGACACATCGCCGATATCAAGAACTGGAGCAATCAGATTCCAAGGGCAAAGGGGACCAGGGGGATCACCTAGTCCGCTCTCCCGTGTAACACGGGGAAGAGAACTTCCCCAGAATAATTCCTAGAACAGTTCTTCTAGGAAAACAACCAATCTCGATTTCAACTTGTCCACAACAGAGACTCCATCGCAGTTCTTGATGTGTTTCCAGTAGTTAATCATCCTCGCTGTTAAAAATGTGTGCCTTATTTTCTGCCTGAATTTGTCCAGCTTTAATGTCCAGTCATTGGGTGGTCTTGTACCTTTCTCTGCTAGATTTTTTTCTGTTGTAAGGGATGAATCACTCAAATGCAACATTTGCCCAGTTAATGTAGGGGGTCATTGCAGGGATATGACCCAGATGTCTTAAAAATAAATAAATAAAAAGCAAAGACTGTTTCTTTTCCCTGTAGTAAACAGCAGGGCTGGTTGAAATAAACAGGCATCGACAATTTTTGAACCCTTCCACCTTTTCATTTTGTTAAAAATTGTTCAGTTTTTAATTTTTGTTCATGAAATGAAAACTGAATTTTTGGAGGTTCCCCCCCATTTATCTCCCTTTTCCCCACTAGAGAAATATTTGGGGTCAACTGGAATGAAAATTTTCAGATTTTCTGCAAAAGTTAGATTCGTTCACAAAGCCAATCTTCATAAAAATCTTTTGACAGCTCAAATACTGCAAATTGCACATCCAGAATTTATTTTATGCTGCTCCACATATTAAGTACTTACCACTTGGGTTTTTTTTTATGCTTTCCTCTGCCAGCCCTCCTTGCTGAGTACACGATCCTCACATATCTCACATTTCACCCGTCCTGCCAATTGCGTTTGAACAGTATGGGGTACAATGGCCTGGATTCTCAGTTACATCCCCTATCTCTGGCCATGGCTCAGAGAGGATGCATCAAAGGAACCAGTTGCTCCTTGATTGTGGGGCCTTAGTGCTGTTCTAATCTACGTTAGCAGGCTATGACCCTCACGGGGCTGTTTCTTAAATAAGGGATCCCGACTACCTTATGCGTCAGTTTCTAGGGCTTTCTTTTTACTTTGCATGGAAGACACACCGGGTTCTGCAGGGAGGCATTGTGTGGGATCTAGTTAGCCCAGCTGGGATCTCTCCTGGGCTGGGGAGATCTAGCAGCTTTTTATTCCGCCTTGCTGCACCAGAGTGGCACAAAGTAGCTGAAACAAACTAGAGAATCTGGCCTGGTATTTTTCATCGGGTTACAAAGGCTGTTTAGACTGCTGCTGCCCAGTCCTTCGGAGTGGTTTGCCAGCATATTGGTGGCATGCTGATGTGCAAGCTGACAACTGCATGCTTTGATCCAATTTGGATTAGACAGATAGGCCCTTGATGGCAGTGATTGACAGCTGATGTGGCAGGTAGAGTTCTAGCCATGCAAATACACTTCTCCCTAGTCTATTAGCGCTTTCTGAATATTATTTTGTAGTGCTGCAGTTAGTGTGAGTGGCTGAGTGAATTTTCTCTCCACTGGGGGGGTGAGCGCGGTGGTGATGACTGAAAAGGAGGTTAAAGGAACAGCGCTACCTACTTTTAGTGGTCACCACCCTGACCCTTTCATGCACTACAACTTGATGAAGAGTCTAGGCACTGCCTATATCGCACGTGGGAAAGAGCTGTGGACTTTCTCTTTAGCAAGCCACACCCTCCTCTCCCAGGTTTTCCAGTCAGCCGCCAAGTCTCGTCCTGCTGATGTAATATTTGTACTGTGTCAAAGTTCTGCTGAGTTGCTTTGGTGAGTGGGTGAAGTTTCTGGGATCCTGCCTCTCCAGTCTCCTCATGCAGTTTCCATTGAGCATAGCTACATTAAGATCTTATTATTTCTAATGTTCATGCGGTTTTTTCCTCAGTTGCCTCTGGATTCTTAGTAGTGTTTTTGGACCAGAGTTTTTTTTATTGGAAATCAAAATCCGATCCGTTTTGGTACATTTTTTTCTTTTTCTCTCACCATTTTGACCAAAAATGGTTGTCAAAAACTGAATCTTTTTCCCCAAAACTGAAAATGTTTACCAAAAACCAAGTTCTGTTACAGGTTTTGTCTTTTGGAAACCATTTTTAAAAGGTTTTCATTGAAACACTTTAAAAATTGCACTGAAAATTTCTGTCGATTGGGGGGAAATTTTCTTTCAAAATTACCCATGAAAAGCCATCAACATATTTTCAGCCAAGTCTAATTCTTAAATGCAACAGGTTAGATCGTGTCATATAGCCACAAACCACACTCTTGGCTGTGTAACAGACAACACCCCAGTAGGAGCCCCTGAAATTAGTCATGATGAGCTGGATCTTCATTTAAATCTCTCTTGAAGTCAGTGGACCAAAGCTAGTTGCCACTAGTGGAGGATCTGGCTTCACGCCTCCTAGAGCTGCAGGAATGGCTTGGGGTTGGGAGCCAAGCCAACACAGCTGTCTGAAAAAATTTTGGACACAACTTTTTTTCCATTGCAAAATACCATTTCTTCAAAGTGGATGTTCCCTAGAGCCACATTGGCTTTGATGCAAATTTAGTCGAGAAAAGTTTCTCCTGTCCAAGATGGTATTGTTGGTCAAAACCAAAGAGAATGAGACAGCCTCTCATTCTTAAGCCTGGTGCTTGAACCAGATTGGGAGAAGGGCCTTGAAGCTAACTCTCCCACATCTTCATTGGGTGCTTTAAGCACCTGGCTATTCTTGACTGGGTCTCTTGTTTATCACTTCTCCGTGACAGACTTCTTTTGTCAGTCCGTGTTGTGGTTGTTTTCCAGCCAGCTGGTGTCTTTGGGGAAAGTGTGGGAGTTCAGAGCCTTTCTTCTAGTTGGGATTTGTCTCTGTTCCACAGAGAGACAATTCTTCTGCTGTCCTCAACCTCTCCTCTGAGACCCTTGGCTGAGGTTTTCAACACCACCTTGGGGATTTGGACACCCATTTATATGGGAATTGAGTGCTCAAATCTCTTAGGCAGCTTTGAAAATCTCACTCCTGCTTTGTTTTACTTCCTGTTTTTACCGTTAGTGCATTCTCTCTCAACCCTCCCACTCTGTCTTCCACCCACTTTCATCCTCCCTTAGTTCTCTTCCCCCCAGTTTCTCTTCCAGAGACCCCCTGAGACGGTAACTCCTCACCCTCCAGATATGGTGGCAAGAAAGTATTTGGTAGGGGGCAACAGAGGGAGTTTTAGTTTTTGTACTCTACAGGCAGGCCAGCTGACAGCCTAGAAACAATGCACCTTTTCTTTTGGTAACCTTTCCTGCTGTTGTGTCCTAGACGCTGCTGTCCAGCCATCCCAGGCCCAATTTAACTCTGATACAAATCCACTGGCTTCCATGGAGTTATGCCAAGGATGAATACCCCTGCCCTCATGTCTTCATATGGATGAACTGTTCTGCTTCTAATTTGTTCCTTTTGCACATGTGAAATATTTTAGATCAAATCGTTGGGGCCGGGGTGCAGGGGGAACTAGATCATTATTTTATGTAGGACTTCCCAAAGCACTCAGCGCTAGCTTCCTTTTCTGTCACTGCTAAAGCTCCCACGGGATTCCAGGGGGGCAGAGCTAAGCCAACGCTGAGTCCATTGGAAAATCCCACCCTTTAGGAATGAATATGAATGCATGGATCTAAAGCCAAGCAGCACTTCCTTGACCAACAGTGTCACACGCTTACCCCACTCTGCCTTTGGCCCTTGGCTGACGCCAGGTGAGGCAGCGTCCTTTGCACTGCCTAGAAGTTTGCTTGGTTCTGCAGAGGTGTTATTGCCGGCAATGAAAGAGACTCTCTCCTGCCACACAGACTCCAAGTGGCCATCATGTGCGTGTAAACCAGCCGTGCAAATGGACATCATTCCCGGCATCAGGTGCAGGAGCCGCTTCTGACAGTTGGACTGGCCTCCCAATGGCACTTATATGCCTTGTCTGGTTGGAATATCCCAGCCTGTTCAGACAGGCAGATGGCTGAGCTGTGACTGGAGTGTTTTCCTTCCGTTGGATTTGGGCTGCTTGGAGTAAGGAGCAATGTTTTCAGCCAAGTCTGGAGCTGGAGGTGATGCCAATGGTGTAAACTCCGCCATGGGGCTGATCCTGCGGGATTCATGTTGAAGAAAGACATTGATGATTTCAATCTGTGTTTCCGGCCCTCTGTTTCCTTCCTTCCAACCCTCCCATCTCTGCTCCTCCTTTTCATCCTTCTGGCTTCTTTCTGCTGATCATGCTTTTCCCCACTCTTCGTTTTCTTCAGTCTTCCATCTGACTCCCAAATCCTCGCTCTTAGCTTGCTCTCTTTCTTCCCGATGAATCGAGTCCTTGTTCATTTTCAGATTCTCTTCCTGCAGGTCTTCTCTCTATCCAGAGCTGCTCCCAGCCTCATTTCTGTCTTTGTCCAGGTGAGCTGGCAAATCTTTGTCTTGACTGCAGCCCTAAGTTAATGATTATTTTGTACTGCAGTAGCACCATTGTTTTAGGTGCATGGCAAGAAACAGCCCCTCCCCTAGCTCCAAACAATTTGCAGTCTGAATGGGCTACAGTCACAAAGAAATGTTTCTTCTTTGTTGAGGCTGACCGTAATGTGTGCAATGTCACACAAGAGGTTAGCGGAAGAGCTAGGAACAGATTCCAGGGCCTCCAAGTCCGATGCCCTATCCACTAGGCCACATTGTCTCCACATGGTACTAAGGCCAGTTTCTAAAATTTCTTTCTATTTTGGAGCATTCCACTTCCTGATCTTCAGTTGTCTGTGCTGTCTGCCTTTGCTTCGGCTAGGACCACTCTCTCATCTCCTAAAGGCTCCTTTGCAATCTCCTCTTTGAAGGTGTCCCCACTCCATCATCTTTTCTCTATACCTTTGTTTCCCCCTGCTACAAGGTGCTTGCATCACCTAATCTCCTGGCTTGGGGCCATCTGTTTCCTTTTCCTGGGCGATGTCCCAGCCCAGCATTTCTGCTGGGCCCAAGACATCAGCACCTCCATAACCTTGGATGAGTTCTCCATGTCTGAGGCAAGTGGGAGTTCAGCCTGTAACGCTGGCTGTTTCTTATGCTCCTGGGATACTGACTCCCAGGGGTTGATGCATTGGCTCCATTTTGGCTCCTGAGTTCTTCAAGTCTTTGTCTTTAGCAAGGCCACCACCAGGACATGATTCTTCATATCTAATCACCTGCTTAGCATTTTTGTCTCACCTGCTGCTATGGCCTCTTTTCCTTGGCATTTCTGGTGGCACCCGGGGGGATGACATTTCCTGGGAATGCATCCTCATGACACCACCCCAGGCCTTGGCTCTGTGGGGCAGGGGGTTGCTTAACCCACAGCCGGCGCCTTTCCAGCCCCTCGTGCACCGCAGTTTCTGCGCATCCTTCTACTTGGTTTCATTTGTTTGCCTTTGTGTTTTGCAAAAGCCAGCAGCAGCAGCTGTACAGAAATGGCGCAGCCACTCTATCCCTGGCCAAGAACCCTGTGAAATTAATCCACATCTCACTGAAATCCTACCCACATTCGGGTCACTGCCTCGTTTCAGCACCGCGAAAGGCAGGGATCCCGTGATGATTTATTACCGGCCCCAACGCACATATTATTATGAAATGAGTTTATTACACTCTAAATCTCCTGTTAATGTGCTACTGTTTTAATCCCTTTATCCAATTTTCAGTCTCTCAGGCTTGGCTGCCGTTCACTTGCCCAAAACTCTCCATTCTGAAGGTTTTATTGTACGATATCCATATCCATTTATCCTGCTTTAAGGTTGCAGCGTGGAGGCTCTGGCAAGGAGGGGGAGATGGGGAACAGGAGAGAGGGATGGGAGAGGCGGGAGAGGAAGGAACAAGGCGGGATAGCCAACGGAGCTCACAGCACAATAGAGGGGAGCTGGAGGAAGGGAGCGGAGGGGAATCGGGGGAAGCAGAAGAGTGGAGTGGGTGGGACAGTGGAGTGGGGAGAGCAGAGAGGGACATGGGAGGGATGGGATGGTGAAGGGGGAATGGAGTAAGGTAGAGAGAAGATGATGTGGGAAGAGGGATGGGAAAGGAATGGGGAGGAGAATGAGGCTATGGGGAAAGGGGGAGGCCAAGCAGGAAAGGGAGGGAAGAGTAAGTGATGGAGAGGGACTGGGGAAGGTGGAGTGGAAGGAGTTTGTGCTAGGAAAACCACCCAAGAAAGGCTGCGGCAGGGACCAGGAATGGACATGCGCTGTGGGGGACCTGGGGAGCACTAACAGCCCAGCCAATGCCAGGATGAGGGAGCTGAAGATGTGTCCCTTGGCCATCAGGTGGCTGTGTTGCTGCAGGCTTGGCCTCCGAGCCAGCTGGCTTCCTGAATGGGAGGTGGGTTATGGACCATCCTGCCAGTCAACTCAGTGTGACCCAGGCTGGATGTTCAACAGAGGTGACTTACCCAGCACCCAGCACCCAACCACCACCACCCCCATTGGTTTCTCCGTGGGGGCCCTGGCAGGACAAACCAACCGCTTGTGTCCTGGCTTTGTCCACCAGGAGCTCCCCCACTGGCAAGTGCCGGGCTGTGCCCTTTCGACCTGTTGATTCGGGAGCCAAGAGGATTTGGCTTGTGATGACTCAGCATGTGCCACAAATCATGTTTTGAGATGGTCTTTCCTTTGAAATTGCATCCCACCGCTCTTCCCAGCCAGCCTGCATAGTCCCCACTCTGCAATGAGGATGTGGGCAGGGGAGCGGGAGAGAGAGACTCATTGAGCGTGCCACATGAGAAAAGAGGCGCAAAGGGCCACATGGCTCTGATGGGAATATGGGCCCAAGACTCTTCCTGCTGCACAGCTCTGGGGATGAGCCTCGTGGGCCAGAAGCTCAGCCGACTAGACTGGAGCTATGCCAGTTTACACCAGCTAAGGCTCTGACCCAGGGCCAAATCCAGGCTGCATGTAAGCATCCATTGAAGTCAGTGGATTTGCATGTCCTTACCCCACACCTGGATTTGGCCCATATTTTTGGCAGAAAAAGTTCAAGGAAATGCCACTGTATAGACTACTGTTTTCAAAGCCGCCTATGGGAAATGAAAATTACACCAGAAGTTGGTACCTAACTCCTGTAGGTTACCGGCCATACAGCACTATATATAACGTCGATAACAGAATGTTCCTCCCATATATTTTATGACCTTGCCCTTTGTGGTACTATTCCTACAGATGCATGATACACTATTATATTTATATAAAGAACATACATTATGGGATTATTCTGGTAAGGAGTAATACATAAGGCACAAGGTCATGAAATGTACTGTTCCTTACCAATGTATAATACGGTAGATATTTCTATAAGAATATATATTATGATGTTCTGCTCTGGAGTGATGCATAACAAAATACAAGGTCATGAAATATAAGAGGAATACCTTGTTTGTGATGGAGTATAGCTTTGACTATTCCCCAAATTTTATTATAGTTATAAAACACCACATTCCTATTTCTGAGTAAAAAATGCATGACAAAAGTTTGGGAGTTTGCAAATGAAGATTTAGAAGGAGGAAATACTTTCAGCTAAAGATGGATCCACCACACACATTTGGGAATAGTGGAAAAATCCAAAAACTTTAACCCCAGGTGTAGAGACAAAAAGGCTGGCTTAAAATAGCATGAAGCTCTTGTGATGGAACAGCTGAGTAGATAATGTCCTTCACTTTTTTAGCTAGCCATTTATTTAAAATAGCTCCTGCCCATGGCGTTTGCTTTATGCCATTCTTCTCCTTCCCCCCTCCGTGTCTCTTTCATTTTCCTCAGAGAGATATTTTATGCCCATTGCGAGATGGAGAGAGAGATACAGATCGATTAGATTAGGGGGTCAGGAGGCAAATATATTAGATCCAGAAGAGGAATCCAAAAGTTCAAGAAGGTGTGGTGTTCTGGTTCGGAGAGATCCATCTCCGATAGATAGTCCTCCCAACGTAACTGGCACTCACGGAGAATTATGGCCTAGATTTTAGTGAGGGAATAGACCAAAGGGCTATAAATCAGGGCTGAATTCTGTTCTCAGCTTTATCTCTGCCTACCCGTGTGACCTTGGGCAAGCCATGTGTTGGCTCTGTGCCTCAGTTTCCCCATCTGTGAAATGAAGATGGTAATCCCAGCCTCAGAGGGGTGCTGTCAGGCTAAATGTCTGGGGAGCTCACTGGCCCTTGTAGAGAAGGCCCCACATCAATACAGGTCACTCTGCTATCCTTTAGGGTGTTTTAATAAATGTTGCCTCCTGATCTTTCAATAGGCAGCTGTAGGCCAACTCTGTCCTTGAAAATGGAGTGTGTTCCCGAGTCCCCGGGTTCCCAGGGTGCTGTTTAAAGGGGGACTTAGAGAAATCTCTCCAAAAGAGTGGAGTGAAGGTTGCTTAGATTACAAGGTGACATCTAGCCCCACTGAAGTCAATGGCAAACCCCCCAGTCAGGTTTCACTGAAGCCCTCTACAGCCAGTCCCCTGGATCCCTGTCCTTGGGACATATCCCTGGTGACCCATTTCAGTGGAGCTACTGTCTGGCCAGGGATCTGCAGCATCTTCCCAGCAGCTGTCTTTCCTGGGCCAGACCCCTGCCACTTGTTCCCCTTTTCCCCATTGCCCTCTCCCTTTCTCTTTCCACCACTCCTTCTCCCCTCTAGTTCCCTCCTCATCCATCCCTCTTCTCCTCCCCCTTCCTCTGATTCACTCCCACTTCCTTTTTGTCTCCCACGCTCCCCACATCCTCTTCCTCCCCTTGTCTCCCACACTCCCGCCCCCTTTGTTCTTCCCCTTTTCTCCCTGTCCCCCTCTCCCCTCCCTGCTCTCTCTCCCTCTGATGTCTAGCAGTTGCCTCTACACTCTGACACAGAAGCCTGTATCACTTCCAAGGCTCATGCTGTCAGCTGGGGAATAGATAAAGATAAATGATATTATGTTAAATTCCACTTAATGACAAATTTTTAATTTTCTGAACATGGTCATTTTCTGGCTAGTGAATCAAGTGTAGGGAGCTAATTACATGAAGATCTGAACAAAAATAACTCCTAATTTTCAAGGATAATGGAAGAGAAATGTTGGAGATTAATGGCACTATTTATCTTTTTTAAATTTCTATCTTTCTCTGCGATAGCAGTGCTCCCCAAGGAAAATATTCATAAAATGAAATTGAAGTCGTAACTTAATAGGTTATTAAAATTTTTGAGTGCATATCACTTTCCTTCCGCCGCACTGTAAATTTAAATTGAAGTTTGCGGCTCCTCGAGTCACCAGCGGAGTTTTTTTTATGATGGCACAATAGAGGGAAACATGCATCTTTGTCAGGAGGTATTTGCTATTCTAATTTTATGGCAGGCCGGATTATCAGAAAGGAATGTCAGAGCACGGGGAAGCTGACAACACTACAGCCTTCAGCCATGTGTTTCCATTAGCGCCCAAAGCCGTCCAGGGGTTTCTCTGGACTGTTATTTTCCATTTCAGTCTTTTATCTTGATTTAAAGTGAGGGTGCCGAAAATTCAGCTCCTGTCATTTTTCTCACTCTCTCTTTTTCTCACTTTCTCCCTCCCACTCTCCCCCTCCTTCTCTGTCTCTGCTCCCTGCTTCTCTTTCATCTTTTTCTTTTTTAATTCTTATCCCCCCCTGCCACCGGACATCTATCCCATCCCAGCTAAGGTAGGCTTTGTCCTGTGGCAGGCAGGTGGCAAACCTCGGGGCAGGTGTTCAGGTCATGGGGGGAATTTCTTTCACAGTTTTTTTAGACAGGGCCCCATATATTGGGCTCAGCCACTGTACTGATCTCGCCCTCCACCAGCAGCTTTTTGCAGAGCTATCAGGTTGGTTGGGGCTAGGTGTTTCACTACCCAGATCCTGCCTAGCTCAGATGCAAAGAGGCAGCATTACCTAGTGGCTAGGGCAAGGCGTTAGTAGCCTGGGATCTATTTCCAGTCTCACCACTGACCTCATGGGTGACCTTGGTCATGTCAATTCATGTTCCTTTTCTCCCTTCCCACCTTTGTCTTGTCTGTTTAGGGTGTAAGCTAATTCTGTCTCTTACTGTGTGCATGTACAGCCCCTAGCGCAATGAAGCCCCTAGGTACCACAGTTTGTAGCTGGGCCAGCTTAGGCTTGATGGCCTTGGATTGTAGGTGCCTCCGAGCTTTGATGCTCCTCATAATAGTATGTGAGCTGCCTCCACTTACTTCCCTAATGGACCCAAGGGTGACTCTGTCTGGCTCCGCTATCCTGTTTCATTCCTTCTGGCTCCTACATGCCCCCTTAGGGCCAGGCAGCTGCTGCCCTGAGTCCATTTTTGGAGCTCTGGCTGACCTGTTCTGAAGGCTGAGCTGGGATACAGGTGGGATCGTTGCCCCGGTGTGTTCGGACCAGATCTGCAGTGGGTTTGATACTAGCAGCACGCTTGTGGGGCTCACATTCAGCTCCCATATCACAAACAGCCTGGCTCATGGAGAACTGCGTGGGTCATAGAGACAGACACGGGAGTCCCCTTTCAGATCAGGGCTGAAGCAGGCTGGCAGGGCACGTGGGTGGGACGCTCGCCCTCTAGATAAACCAAGGGCTTCATTCACCAGCACTAAACCCATGTGATTTTTTGCAAAGCCGGAGTTTATGGCCATATGCAAATCAGATGCAAATGTGCCACTCAGACAGGAAACAATTTGCAGACGGTGTCAAAGGCGGAGTGCACAGACCTTGGCAGCTGAGCCAAACCAAGGAATGTGGTGCCCTGGCCTCTCCTAGCTGCCCCAACCCCAGATTCTTTTCTGCGCATCCGTCAAGAACATATTAACCTCTGTGGTTGGAGACTTTAAAGCAGGGAGGGCGGGCACCCAGCCAAGACTCCTCTGAAAGGAAGTTTCAGCTCTCCTTTAATCACCTCGCCGGCACATTTTCTCCAGGGTAGAGCCCGTATTCCTGCTTTTCATCACACAGGGAGAGGATCTTTACCCACGAGAGGGGCCCACACTATCCTGGAGCCCTGAGGCATTAAGGTTGCTGTTGCTCACGCTGAATGAACGTCTGGTAGCTTTTTCAGGGTCACCAATACCTCCACAAATCAGGAGGCTGGCTTGAAAATCCAGAAAGTTCTGAAAACAATACATCTGGGGTTCTTTTTACTTGCCCTCTGTGGATTTTTTTTCTTTTCCTTGAGCCACCAGAGCTCACGTAGTCTAGTTTTTGCCAATTCTCACGCAATTTTAAAACAAAGACGGAGTTCTGTGATGCTTTTAAAGACTTACAAATGTATTTATCGCTTGAGCTTTCGTGGTGTAACCCGCTTCGTCAGATGCATGAAATGGAAAATGCGGCCTGTTAGCTGTAAATATATACAGGCAGAGAAGCGTGGGCCAGAAAGTAAATGAAAACATCCAGAGGGATAGACTGCAAACTTGTTCTTGGTTTTTGTTTTGCTGGAAAAGATGAACACAGCTACCCGTCTGGAACTTTCGCCCAGTCCAGTGTCCTTGGCTCCTCCTGTGCATTAAGAAAAGTGAAGGCATACAGATAAAATCAGGAACGTGGGCGAGCCCTGCTTTTTTCCCCCTCTCTGGGCAATGAGCCCCAGTGCACTTAAAGGTGGAAGGGGTGATAGCAGCAGGGACCAGCCATGTCCCAACCACTGCTCAGGCCCAAAGAGTGGTGGTGCTGAGCCAGGCAGAGTAGGGGACAGCTGATGGAGTGATGTCCACGGGCACAGGTTAGAGATGCCTTCCCCATGCGCAATCCCAGAGGGAAGCAGCATAAACCTTCCCTCCTAGCTGTTCCCGCCTCTGCCAAGGGGTCTCCCGGCAATGTGTACTTCCCGCACCTTGGCTCCCTAGCAAGGCTGCTAAGGGTCGGGGGAAGCGGAGCAAGCACAAGTGGCCTTCGGCCAGTAGCAGAGAGCTGCTGGTGCTCTTATGCCAAAGCACAGAACCAGGACATCTCTTGTTCCCAGCTCTGCCACAGACTCGCTTTGTGACCATGGGCATGTCACTTAGGGCCAGATGCCTACTTTGCACTGATGCCTGGCATGGAGGGGAGGGGCACCCTACCTTTTGCCCCCCCCTTACTAACCTCTTGTTCTCCGGGCAGGTGAATCAGCCACGTAGCCCCTCTCTTTCTTCTGGGTCCAGAGCTGCCCTCATCACCTTCCCACACAGCCGCTCAGAGGAGGAGTCAGAGTGAGTGTGGATGGCTGCTGTGTCTTGGACCGCCTTGGGGCAGCGCTCTCCCCATCCTTGAGATCGCCCGCTGTAGAAGGGTAAATGTTCTGCCAAGGGCTGCACTTCAGGAGGCTTGACCCAGCTCTGGCCAGAGCATCCGCCCATGGCAGAGGTGATGAACCCTTCCGGCCTAGGATATGGACTGGTCCCTGGCTCTGGGTCAGGCTGCCTCCCGTGTCCCATTGGCTGTCCAGGCAGGGACAAGGGCCTGGATATCTCCCGAACCCGGGCCAGCTGCTCTCTGCTGACTCAGGAGTCTCACTGGGCCTGCATCCAAAAGAGTCAAAGCAAACCCCTGAGCATCTCTGAGAACAGGCCAGGCTGCCAGGAGCCTTCCCTCCCAGGCCACCTTCTACTCAGCCTGGTGGGAACCAGGCTCCGGACCTGGCAGCTGGAGCTAATTCTCAGAGCTCATGAGTCCTGCTGGAGGCGCAGGCCAGAGGAGGACTTTGATTGCAGGCCCCTTTCCTTAGCAGCAGGCGGTAGAGGCGGGTGGAATTGGCCGCGTGGTAAAGAGTGGCTCTGCGGTCTAGTGCTTAGAGAACAGGAGTGGGTCAAGCCAGGAGCCTTGGTTTGGGCTCTCCACTCAGAGACCAAGGGCAGGTCATTCCGAGGCATCACTTCAAGACGCCTCCCTGCCTCAGTTTCCCCAGCTGTAGCATGGCTATATTATGCTTTCCGGGTGCTCTGCCAGGCTTAATTCATGAACATGGGTGAGGGGCTGAGAGTCTCTGTGGAAGGAGCCAGAGAAATGCAAACCCAAAAGCAGACCTTGGGCATATTAGGCTTGCTCGCTTTCCGGTGCAAGAGGCGATAGAAAAGGCAGGCTCCTCAGGGATGAACAGGAAATAAATGCTTTTCTTCAGCCTCTTTTGTTTTCCTTGCCCACAGGAATCTGGGTAACAAATAAAACACGGCTGCTCCTGGTGCAGCTCATCTATTTGGAAACGCTGTTGATGGAGCCGCTGTGGGAAGACACAGAGAAGGGAAAGTGGTGGATGGGTTGGGGGAATATTTATTGAGACAACTTTTTGGTGTTGTTGATGACAGCCCATCATCCAGGCAAGCGGGAAGACACAAGGGTTCCATCGCCGGAAACGAAAATCTGTTCAGGAAAGGCATGATGGCTAAGTGGAAACGTGGACGAGAGAGGTGGGAAGAGACAGCCTGCCTCCCCACCCCCGGAAATACCTGATGGTGCATGCTTTGGGGAGGGAATGGCCATATGCAATGGGATGAAGATCTAGGGCCAGATCCTCTGCTGATGTAAATCAATGCTGGTACAAATTGGTGTTTCTCCAGCACAGCTACGCTGATTTCCCCAGCTCCCAGCTGCTCTTGCCAAAGGTGAATGCAGCACCTGAACTGTTGTCTAGCAGCCCTGGCCGACAGCTCCTCTTCCACAGCCTTTCCTGCCACCAGCCTCTGTATTTCATTTGATCTTACTACAGTGATGTACTAATGCGAGGCGTCCTGATAAACCAGCTTCCACCCCAGCCGGCAAGGCCAGCCAGCCTTCCGTATCTGAACATTTATGCTTCCTGAGAGGGGCCCGTGCAGCTCCCTGCAGAGCAGCCTCATCTGGCAGCCCAGGGGAGCAGAAATCAAGTGGGAAATTCATCCCTCCCCCCAACCTGGTGGGGAAATCAGCTGGAAAACCTGACCCTGGGTTAGCCCAGCCCTAGGACCCACCCCGACGCTGCGTTGCTTGCAGCAGGAAAGCCTGGAGCAGTCAAGAAAGGAGCTGCCCTGTGGGAGATTGGATCCTGTGCCCAATCTGAGCCACGCGACTTGGCCTGAGCTGGGGTAGGAATGCTTGATCAGAGATCTGGAGGCATCTGAATTCCAAACGGATCTAGAGCCAGGCTCCAGAACTTGGCATCTTTGGGTTGAAGACAAGGCTTCCAGCCCTACATCCTAGCCCGGTGTGTTTCAGCACGGATATCGTGTTGCCCAGCAGGAAAGGCAGTGAGGAATGGTGCAGTCGGGTTGATTGAGAGGAAATCCTGCTTGGAGCTACTGCGGGGTTGTCCTAGCAGGAGGCGTTGTGAAGATGACGATAAAATTGGAAACATTTCTCTAGCACCTTTCAGTGACTGATCCCAGAGGACTTTATAAAAATGGTTTCTGAAACCATAGCCACCTCATCACTCCCATTTTACTGAGGGAGACCCAGAGGTCCAGGGAGCTGAAAGGGCAATGAGTCCTGGAAACAGAACCCAGGAGTCCTGATGTCCATCCCTGAGCTCTAACCAGTAGACAATACTGTCCCTTAGACCTAATGGCTTCTTTTATGATCCCATGTATCGGACGGCCAAGGCTTCCCCAGATTAGGCTTCCCAAATAACATACAGGTGAACCACTGTGTGGCACAGGCTTATATATTATCGGATATTAGGGTTTCTTTTAGACACTTCTCAGATGAGTTGGCATGTGATTTTCTTGTATGATCAGGGTTCAGCAAATCCTTGTACTTGGCAATTGGGGCAGGGATTTATATGATGTTATACATACAAAAGCCAGCATCTGTGTCGCAGTCATATTATATACGCATGGCCCTTAGCACGTGTAGAATGCGTCATCACACCCTACTGGACTTCCATGCAATTTTCAGGTGGGATCATACATATTGCCACACCATCTTGCTGATGCTGTTCACACACGGGCTGCACTTTTTTATTAACTGTACCAGCAGTGATCACATGCATTATCAAGACCATCTAGTTAGTCAGTGCCTTTCAGCTGAAAGCCCATTAGCACCTAAATGGCTTCTAAAAGCTGTACGAGCCAGTCCAGATGTAGCTAAAGGAGAGAACATGCAATTCATGTGAACAGTGAAAAGACCAAGGAGAGAGGGGAGTTATTTAGGGTGGATCATATGGGTAATGGGATGAAATTAGTACATAAATTAAGATTACTTAGCACATACCATCTGCAGATCTTAAAATGTTTCACAAAGGTGGAAAGTAGAGTTGGGTGGGAAGTCAATTTTTTGTCTCCCACAAGAGCTTTCAAGATGTAGAATTTTTTTCATGTCCTAAAATGAGCATTGGGGAATCAACACCTCAAAAATTTTAGTAAAAAAATAAATACTTTGGCTCTGGTCAATTGAAAAATGTCATTCTATCATTTTGAAATGTTTTGTTTAGATTTCAACCTTTTTTACTGAATTTTTGACCTTTGATTTAGCATAAATTAACAAAAATTCTGAAACAAAAATTCATTTAAAAAAACAAAACCTTTTGTTTCAGAAATGTCTCATCGGGTGATGGTGGCCGGGAAATTCTCAACCAACTCTAACAGAAAGGTAACATTATTGAGGGCTGTCAACTCTCGTGTTATTTGATGGTTTTCTTAAATCTCCAGCTCCTGGAGCTCTGTGATTATATGAGACTCTCAGATTTCACTTAAAAAAATTCCTAATTTTCTCCTAGTTGTGGAGAAAAGCTTGAAAACATGAATGCTAAAGGCTCAACCCACAAACTGAAACTGGTGCATCATTTTAAAGATCTCAAGATTTTTCAGCTAGTCGTGTGCTTTGCAGTCTGACCTGTCATTTTTGAATACTCAGGGTTAACAATATGGCAATAGAGCGCCAAAGAAGAGAGGGGAAAACCAAATGAAGCACAAGAGCAACGGACGAATTCAAACCTAGGTCTCTGGCTTCTGTCTACTGTCGGACCACAGCTCCTCTCTCCTCTCCATGAAAACAAAGCAGGATGGGTATCGGGAAATTTCCTCCCAGTGTGGTGGAAAGTCGTGTGGAAACAAAATCTCCTAGGTTCCCATGGGCAGTCCATAATGCAGGCGGGCAATGTACTCTATGGCACCAGGAGGCTCTTCCGTTTCGGTGCGTAATACACCTCTCCAAGAGGCGGTCACTAGGTCACCAGACGAATTGCGGGTTAGGTCAACCAAACACGGGGCTCAGTGTGTGAAATTTTTCCTAGCCTTGTGCGGCGCAGCTTGATTGAGCTAATTTTTATGTGCAGACCGAGCCCAGATCTTTTCCGGCTCTAATTTCTGTGCCCCCATGGTCCTGTGTGTGGCAGACAGGTCGGTCCACGTGTGCCTTTTCCACCTCGCTGCTTGTACCACACAGGTCAGCCCACGTGTGGTTTAGCACGGCGGTGGGAAGCTCTCATGTTTTGCTGCCTGCAGGCCTAGCAGATCCGAGGCACTGTCTGGCTCCCCAGCCACAGTCTCTCGTTAGAAAGAAATTAAAAGCCACTCAATTTTGGCTAATCTCCCTCTGTAGGCCTTTAACTCCACCTGTGACTAACCCATTCATAATAGCTCTGTTTTAGTGGCTTGGGTTGATGTATCCTCAATTAATTTGGGAGGCGAGTGGAATGGCCATATCTCTTTGTCTCCCCATTTTCTACTCCCCATCCTGTAGTCTGTCTTCTCTAGCTATTGCAGCTGCTAGCATTTCCCCAGTCCATCCTTCCCTCTCACTCTTTGGCATTTGCTTCTCTAACTCCGCTGTGCCTTTCATCCCCTTTGTTCTTTAACCTCCCTTGTTTTCCATCACCCTTTTCTCGTCCCCTTTCCTTTCCCACCACCTGCCTCTCTTTCCTACCTCTTCCATCCTCCTTCTTCCTGTTTTCTCCCTCCTTTCCCATTTTTCTTCCCCCCTTCTGTCACCCCTTTCTCTGTCATCTTCTCTTGCACACTCACCCGATTTCTCTCCCTCTGCTGCCCCTTTGTTTCATCCCCCCTTGCTCCTCCCCCTCCCTGGTCTCTATTATTATTAATGATAAAGGCTAAAACATCACATCAGTAATTTCTGAGTGAGTTTTGCAATGAAACTGGGGCCTGATCAGCCCCTCCCGAGTGCCACAAATTTTACTTTTGCAATTTCACGCCTTTGGTTATTATCACACTGCTTCGTCCCTGCTTTGCCTCTCTCTTTCCCTTCCCCCTCCTCTGGAGAGAGTACTTAAACTTGTTTTCATTCCCTTATTCTTTATTTTTTTAATGTCCACTCTCTCTGGAGCCAGTAATGTTCTTCCTCTTTTTTCCTCTCCCATTTTCTGTTAATTCTGTGCCATCTGCCTTAGCATCTGTTAAAAATAAAATTTCCCTCACAGTGAGAAGCCCTCCCTGTCTTGTTTCCCTTCCCCTCCCCCACAGGCTCAGCACCCCCCTCCCCCCTTTCCTGCCAATGTTGTGAGAAGCTGCTTCCTTCTCTCTTGGGGTCCCTCCCCATCCCACTCCCCAATCCCTGCCTGCCTTTCGGCTCTGGATCCGCAGCATCCGCTGGCACTTGGGGATCTGCTGCAAGGATGGTCCAGGGCTTTGGGAGGAGGGGGGGTGTGAGCGCACACCTCCGTGTGCATTTGGCTCTGTGTTCCCTTTCCACGTGCGTGCCCGCCGTGAGTGGGCGCAAATGAACAGGGGCATGTGTGAGGAGACTGGTGCATGGGGGATTGGCACACGTATGAGAATGAGTATGCAGCCATGTGGGTGTACCTTGGAGGACTGCGTTGATCTCAGGGACGGGACGCCATGCTGGCATGTGATGCAGCTAGCCCTCGGCTAGCCCGGCCTAGAAAGAGGAGGTCCCTTTTGCTTAGAAGAGGGTGAGAGCTCTGCTGAGACGAGCGGCCGTGCGGGGGTTTGGCTTTGCTGGGCGGAGAGGCGTAGAACAGAGCAGTGAGGCACTCGGACCACTCACTGGCCCATAGAGGATGACACTGTATTCCTGCTTTGAAAGTCCTTCATGTATAGGGCCCAGAATCCAACCCCCAGCACGGGGGAAGAGGGCTACATCTGCCGTGGGTGGGGAATTCTGCTAGTGACCGCACCAGGTGCACAGCAATGGAGAGTTCTGCCCAGGGACGCAGGCGATTGGGGCTCTGTTCCCAGCTCCACTCCAGACTTCCTGGGAGACTTGAGATGGGTCACAATAAGGAGTCCATGCCTCAGTTTCCCCTCCAGCAGGCTGGATTCGGTTGATGGTTTGTGCAGTGCTCTGATGTGAAGCTCCATGGCAGTGTCTATACATTACGAAATGAACAGCTCTGAACTGAGTGGAGCTTCCTAAATGCTCCGCTCGCCCTGTCTGTGACGGGCATATCCCAATCCCCACAGAAGCTGTGGCGGGATTTTGAGTAGGACTCTCCTCTGCTTTCAGTCTTTATCATTCCTATGCGGGATTCGGGGTGGAGGTCCTCAGCGGATTCTGATGCGGGGTGTCATTTTCAAGAGTACTGATAAAATAATCCTCATAAATAATCATTCGTGTGTTGCCCATGCACCAGGCACATGGTCCACGGGCCCAGCAGAGTGACCTCTGTTAGATAATGACCCCACCTCTTCCAGCCTGCGGCACAGGTGTGGCAGTGAGGAGCAAGGATTGCTCAGGGTCAGAAGGGGCTTGCTTTGTCCCAAGTGCTAGGAGAAAGGGACTCCGAAAAGGGGGGCCAATGTGCTGGGTGTGTCTTGGCCACTGCTGCAGAAAGGGATGTGCAATCAGTGCACGTGTGTGCGTGAGCATCTGTGTGTGTCTGCGCACCGGCTCATTTGTGCATCCATTGTCATGTGTGTCTGTATTTGTGTATGCATGTGTGCAAATGTCTCTGTGGGTTGGTGTATGTCTTTGTGTGCCTTATGGCTGTGTACATTTGTGTGTGTGCACATATGTCTGTCTGTCGTCATATGTCTGTGTGTGCATGTGACAGCACATTTGTGTGTCCGTGTGTGTGTGTGAGCACGTCTGTGTGTGTTGTCATATGTCTTTGTGTATCTGTGCATGCATTATGGCTGAGTACATTCGTGTGTGTGCAAACGTGTCTCTGTGTTGGCGTGTATCTGTGCATGCATTATGGCTGAGTAGATTCATCTGTGTGCAAATGTCTGTTGTCCTATGTTTGTGCGTGCAATCTTGTGTGTGAGCACATATGTCCGTGTGTTTTTACATGTCTGCACACACACGTCTATGTGTGTGCGTGCCCATATGTCTGTATTCTTTGGTCAATATCTTTGCATGTCTCCGGGGAGCATGCGTGGGCTGATCCGCATGGAGGTGTGTCTCCAGAGGTGTATGCCTGCGTCAGGTGCACCTCTGTCCTGTGGGGCAGTGTGGGGGACAAGCAGAGGGCCTGAAGATGAAGAGCCTAGACAGTTTGCACCGAGCAAGCCCCACCCTCTGCCTCCCTGCAGCTTTTCCATTAAGAGCCACATTCAGGAAGCTCAGAAACAGTCCGATTGTGCCACCACACAATAACCTCCACGGCTTTGATAACAACAAGCCCCCTTAAGCCCCTTCGCTCGCACCCCTCCACCGCCTTCTCTCCCTTTGAGCCATGCCGACAATAGCCGGGCCTGCTGCATTGCTCCCCACAGCCGGGGCGGGCACACAAAGCCATGGAGAGCTTACAGGAATTCTTTGGCAAGCTCCTGGTTGCTGAGGAGAAGGGCCCTTCATACTCAGAAGCCGGCTCTTTGCCCCTGGCCCTATTCTCTCCTCGTGTTTGATAGACACTGAGCCACAATAATCTCTCTCTGCCCCGAGGGGAACAACAGCTTTTGTGAAACAGATTTTTACAAACTGGTTTGACCCCATCATCCCCTGCCCCCCCCTCCCCGTCCCCTTCAGATCACTGGCTGTATCACTGTCACATAATTAAATCAGCGTTCCTGTTTGCCTCTGCTTCCTGTTAATTGTTTGCTCACAGCCGGGATTAACCAGTCAGGGTTATTTTTCACATTTCCGCGTACAGGTCGGCCGCAGGAAGCCGCACGCTGCACTTTTCCTTTTCTTCGGCTCATCTTCCATCCTTCCCCAAAGCCCACCATCCAACGATCACATGGAATGGAGGGACGTGCGGCAGCCATTGGGGGGGTAGCTGGGAAGGGTGGGTGTGTGGTGGCTGTCCACCTGCAGCAGATTTGGGGGAGCAAGCAGCAGGTTCCATATATTTCTGCCTCCTTTTGGAGATGGAGGCCATGATTTTCGAAAGTGACTAATGATTTCGGTAACCATCTTGACACCCGACTGTTAGAAAGCGCCAACCACCCGCCCTCTGCAGATCAGCCCCTGGAAAGAATCTCAAGTTGCACCCCTGAAAAATGAGGGCCCTACTTGTTGCTTTTGAAAACCTCAGTCTCACTGTTGGAAGCTGTTTTCATTATTCTTAAAGATGAGCCTGGAACAAACATTTGGAGCTGGTCACCGAGACACGATCACACCTTTCCATCAACACTTCTTTTCTTTTTAAAGAGGGAAAATGGCTTTTTTGACAAATGGAAACACTGATGGAAAACCTCCATTTTCATCAAGCATTTTCAGGGTTTCATCAGTAACCCCCGAACTGGGAGGGTGGTGGGATCCTTATGCTCACAGCTGGTTTTTGGTTGCCAGAAGCCAAAATGTTTTCGGTTCTCGATGAACCTGCCTCTACAAATTCCGAAGAGCATTTCCCATCAAAACAAAACAAACATTTCCATTTTTGTTTAAATTTCTTACAGGTACCCCCCCGCCTTGCAAACCCACCTTTCCCACCCAGCTTTTCTGTTCAGCTTTGAGTTTGGGGGTGAGAGCCGGGGGCTGAGCATCCAGGTACAAATTCATCACCTGACCCCTCTTAATTTTATACTAAGACGAACCAAAACTCCTGATCTGAAGCTCCAAGACCTTATGGGAGGGTTGTTGTGGGTGTTTCCCCAAAATATGGCTACAGATTGTGCTGTGTGATCCTGTATATTGCTCCTAATAATCATAATTTATTTATACAAACAATACTTTGCTCTCCTACAACAAAGCACCTTTCATCTGCGCAGCTCAGTGGGCTTTACAAATATAGGGCTCAACAGCGTAAGCTTTACTTGCCTGAGTAACCCTGACTCATGCAAGCAGCACCATAGACTTCAGTTAGGCAGCCTTCTTTGGGAGAATCACTTGAGAGAGTAAGGTTTCCTGGAGCCCACGATAACACAGGGAAATGCAATTCACAACCTCTTACTGATTTGCAAAATGTTTCAACTGTCTGGGATTTTAGCATTTGGTAGAAGGAAATTCCATCCAGTGACTTACGGTTTTGACGATTGCTGGTTTCACAGGATTTCCGACCTTGGGAAATTCCAAAGAGGTAAGCATTTAATACAAGGGGGGAAACCACACCATCCTTTTGTGCACAAATTTTGTGGGGTCCAAAATTTCAGTGCATGAAGATTGTATTGCCAAAAAAAATTAGTTTGCTAAGGGCTCAGCAGTGGCCTTGTGAGACATGTGCATGAAGCAACATGCTGTGGCCAGTATCTGGAACAGCTTGGGATGCATGGCCTGACTCAAGAAGTTCCATACAACTTGCCTCACAGCCTCACCCTGCTTTGGGGAGGGGAACATGCGTTCACCACCATGTTACCAGCCAGTATTGTTGACTGCACGGCACATGGAGGCCTGGCTCAAAATCTGAGTGTGTGTAAACACAACAGGCTGAAATCCAGATCTCCATGGCACCACCCCAATGGGAACATTTGTGGCCTTTTATCATTAGTCTTTATATGGTGGTCACATACAGTGGCCCCAGCTGAAATTGTGACTCCATCACGCTAGGTGCTGTACATATACAAAGTGAGCGGCAGTTGCTGCCTTCAAGAGCATACAAGTTAAGCAGAGTTCCTTGCCTAAATGGAGAACTATTCCGTTGTTATTTGCCAAGTTGCCTGATGGCCCACAGACTGGGTGAAGCCCTGCACTTTCATTTTTTTATTTGGACAAAACTCTCAGCAAAGACACCATGAAATTTGCCTGAGTACGTGATGTTGGATCCAGCCCTGGGTGTTTAGTGCATGAGTCTCTTTTGGGGGGCTATTAATGAATTAACGAACGATTAGGCTGATGGATGGTTTATTCTGTGGTTGGGCAGCTGACACTTGCTTCATTGGTCAGCTGATAAAGTTAATAGATTTCCTGGGGCAGAGGAATGAGTACAGGGCTGGGATCCAGGGGAGTTTCTTCTAGGCCTGACTCGGCCTTTGCTTTTCTGTGTATCCTGGGGCAAGTCTCTCTTCCTCAGCTTTTCCATCTCGAAGGTCAGGATAAGAATTCAAAGCTCAGGGCAGTGTTTTGAACATAAATTAGCTCATGCTTGTTGAGGGCACTTCCAGAACCCAAAGCATGATTACCTGACCATCAAGGAACAAGTTGGATTTCTGGTTGGTGGGATGGTGAGCAAATGGACGGGCCACTTAATTACCTAGGTTATTGATCTGGAGGCCTTTACAATGGAGAGCAGATGCTGCTGCTAGAGTGGTTCCCTTTCACACGGGTCAGTTATGCTGATTTCAAAGATGCAATTTTTTTCTGGAAATAGGATATATCTGGAGCAGAACCATCTTATATAACAACAGGATTTAGGCCAGGGGTCTGGGCCAGAGCTGGACCCCAAATCAGGGTAGAATTAGGGATTTCTGTCGTACGGGTCCGATTAGATGGTTTAGCAGATTTCAGCCCAAATCCTGGACTCTAGCAAGATCAGCTCTCTCGCAAGGTTTCCATGATAGTGGGCTGCATTCAAAGCAGATTTTGGTTAACAGGCTCCTTTTGGTTTTGGATCTGCACCAAGAAATGTTCGAGGTCCAGGAGGCTAAATCTCCCAAAGTCATGCATGGATGGGCTACAGAATAGTCTGACTCGTAGACTCTAAAGCTATGTCTACACTTGTGAAGTTAAGTCAGCTCTGTTAGGTTGATTTAACAGAGTGGCTACACTTTAAGTCGACTTAAGTTGTCCTTGTTAAGTCAACTTAACAGCAGACATAGCCATCCACACTGGCTTTAAGTTGACTTAATAAGGTCGATTTAGTGCTATTCCCTGTCCACACGGGCTTTAAGTCGACTTAATAAGGTCGATTTAGTGCTATTCCCCATCCACACTGGCTGTAAGTCGACTTAAGGCTTAAGTCGACCTTCAGAGGTGGTGTTATTAAGTCGACTTAAGGAAGCGCTTATGTCGACTTAATAAAAGCCCAATGTGGACGCGGCTTTGTGTAGGTCAACTTAAGCGTCCTTAAGTTGACCTAAGTTGCCAGTGTAGATGCACCCTAAGGTCAAAAGGGACCAATATGATCATTCTAGTGGGGGCCTATCTCTAACCACAAGAAGCTTGGCCCTGGAGAATAAGAGGCCACAACCTTCAGGCCTTGTGTGTCTTGTGGTTGACTCTGTTCCTCTTAGAATACCAAATCCTGAAGCCCTCATTCGGACAAACATCGCTAACATCAGCTGGGTGAGAGCAGCCTGAGGAAGGATAGTATAGAAAGGGAGGTGGGACCAAGAGATTCATCTCATTGTTACTTTATTTATTTGTGGTATCTTCATGACTCTTCCTGCTGGAGTCAGTCTAAGCAGGGTTGAGATCAGATCTCTGTCCATGGTGCTGAATGGTTGTTTTCACTATAACTTCTCTATAAGTCCCAGAGGAAGAGCCACGTTAGTCTTGTTCAGCCAAACAAACAAGGAGTCCTGTGGCACTTTTAGAGACTTACAAATTTATTTTTCGCTTGAGCTTTTGTGGGGGAAGTCCCACTTTCTCAGATGCCAGAAAGTGGAAAAACCTTATATTGAAAAAAGCTTACAGTATGGGGAGAAAGATAAACCCTGTGATCACATTTCACTGCATCAGGTCAGATTACTTCAGCAAATCAAACAAGCTGTATCAATTCAAACAGTGTGGAATAACACATCAGAAAGTGGTGAGGTTGAGAGAGGTGAGAATTACTATTGGTAATGAAAAACAAAGAAGGAGGCCTGTGGCACTTTTAAAGACTATTGTTTGTAGTGAGAAAGCCAATTCATGTTCTATTCAAACCCACGGTGATGGTATCAAATTTGCATATGAATTCTAACTCTGAAGTCTCTCTTGGAAGCCTTGACCTAGAATAAATCTCTCTAAGGATAGTCACAGATAAGTCCTTTACAGAGTGGCCTGGGAGATTAAAGTGATTTCCTATTGGTTTTTTAATGTTCTTATTTTTGATGTCAGATTTGTGTCCATTTATTCTTTTGTACAGAGACAGTCCATTTTGTCTGATGTATAAGGTGAAGGGGCATTGTTGGCACATGATGGCATATATCACATTGGTGGATGAGCAGGGGAATAAGCCCTGATGAAGTAGCTGGTTTCATTGGCTAGGTCTACACTGGCAAGTTAGTTCGAATTAAGGAGACTTAATTTGAACTAACTAAAGCCTTGGCTACACTAGGCTTTAGTTAGTTCGAATTAAGGGCTTCCTTAATTCGAACTAATAAGTTCGAATAGGGCTTTAGAAGTAAGGCTTTAATTCAAACTAACTAGTTCGAATTAGCCAATGTGGCCATGTTAATTCGAACTAATTTCTTAGTTCAAACTAACCGGCCATTGAAATGAATGGGGATCGCTAATTTGAACTAAGCAAGTGCCATGAATGGCACTTGCTTAGTTCGAACGAACTTTTTCTAGTTCGAATTGAGTTAATTCGAACTAACTAAAATTAGTTCAAATTAGTTAGTTCAAACTAACTAATTCAAGCTAATTTTAGCAAGTGTAGACATAGCCATTAAGTCCTATGATGGTGTCATTAATGTTGATAAGTGGCCAGAGTTGGCAACAGGATCTGTTGCAGGGACGGGTGCCTGCCTTAGTATTTCTGTTGTTAGGTCTGTAGTTGCTGGTGAGTATCTGTTTAAAGTTGGGGGGCTGTCTGTAAGCGAGGAGAGGTCTGCCTTCCAAGGCTTGGGAGAGTGGGGGATCGTCTTGTAGGATAGGCTGTAGATCCTTGATGATGTGTTGCAGAGGTTTGAGTTGGGAACTGTAGGTGATGACCAATGGCGTTCCGTTGTTTTCTTTTTGGGGCTTCTCCTGTTGCTGTTGACTTCTGGGTACCCGTCTGGCTCTGTCAATCTGTTTCCTTACTTCCCCAGGTGGGTATTGTAGTTTTAAGAATGCTTGATAGAGATCCTGGAGGTGTCTGTCTCTGTCTCAGGGAACGGAACAAATGTGGTTGTATCTTAGGGCTTGGCTGTAGACAATGGATTGTGTGGTGTGTTTTGGATTAAAGCTTGAGGGATGTAGATAACTATAGTGGTCAGCAGGTTTCCAGTATAGGGTGGTGTTTATGTGTCCTGGGCTTATTTGTACTGTAGTGTCCAGAAAATGGATCTCCTGTGTGGATTGGTCTAGTCTGAGTTTGATTGTGGGGTGGAAATTGTTGAAATCTCAGTGGAATTCTTCAAGGGCCTCCTTTCCATGGGTCCAGATGATGAAAATGTCATCGTTATAGCGTAAATAGAGGAGTGGTACTTGGGGACAAGAGCTGAGGAAGTGTTGTTCTAGGTCAGCCATAAAAATATTGGCATATTGAGGGGACATGTGGGTACCCATAGCAGTGCTGCTGACTTGAAGATATAAATCATCTCCAAATCTGAAATGGTTGTGGGTGAGGACAAAGCCACAAAATTCAGTCTTTTTTTTTTTCAATGTAAGTTTTTTCCACTTTCTGGCATCTGACGAAGTGGGACTTCACCCACAAAAGCTCATGTGAAAAATAAATGTGTTAGTCTTTAAAAGTGCTACAGGACTCCTTCTTTGTTTAACTTCTCTATAGTTTTCCTAGAAACTTTCTGAAGAACTTTCCATTGAATGAAACATGCTGTTCTAACACCGCAAAACATTTTCTATATATTTATCCATGCAAAGGTGCTGGAAGAGTCATAAATATATTTCTGAGGTGGAGTAAAAACGTGGATTCTAGCTGTATTCTTATAACAGTGTTTCTCTAAGTGTGATCCTGGGTTTCCCTGAGCAAGGGAATCCCATGGTCCAGGAGCTCTGCAGGACTTCGAGAATCAACCACAGCATGGCTTCAGGGGAGGCCTTAAGTTATCTGTCTCTCTCAGTCATCTGCAGAAGTAAAGAGAGGAAGATCTCTAGTTCTAGGCAAGATGTCAAGTAGCACAGAAATGACACATTGTGGTACAAACCATAAGTAATAAAATCAGATTAGAATTTATGGAATAATTGAGTTGAAATATACTCCTCCCAAGTCACCTAACCAAATTCTACTTCTTGTAAGCTTCCTTTCTGTGTTGAAGCTTATTGAAGATTTCTCTGTTAAGCCAAGCTGGTCACCCGCTGTATTTGCTATTCTTTGCTTGACAAAGCAATTGGGAGCCAGTGGAGAGAAGTTCTGGACTGGTTGGGCAAGGGAACTGGGACTGGTGGCTCTTGGGGGCCCTGAAGCCAGTGAGGAAAATGGGGAGTGGACTGGGATCCTGGGATGCAGATGGGAACAGAGATCAGATGAGAATCTTGTGTGAGGGGAGACTGTGACAATTTGAACAAGGAGATCAGAATGAGAGCCAGGATGTGTGTGTGGGAATGGGACACCAGGAGCGGAGACAAATCTGACAAGGATCTGGGGTGCTGGGAGGAATTGGGACAAGGAACCAGGGAGGGAGGTGGGAGAGAATGAGATTGAATGAGGATATCGGGATGGAAGACTAGATTTGGGAGCCATTAGGTATGGCAAGAAGCCAGGAGAGGTACTGATTGGGCAGGGAGACGGGCTGAGTAGGCAAGGAGAATGGAGCTGGTTCAAAGAGCTGGGGATGGGAAGAGACAGAACTGGAGCAGGTACAGGTTGAAGGAGATGTGCCAGAAGGGGTCAAGCATAGGATGGGGGAGCAAGAAAAAGAGTCTCTGCCCAAAACCATCTGGAATGGAACCCAAGGTTCCTGGTCTCCCCATTCCTCTGCTGTCAGCAACCATCTATGACGCCTGGTGCTGGTGCACGCAGAAGATGACAATTTCCTATTTCTGTCAGTTACTCTGTGAGCTCACTTGGCAGAGGTCTGTATGATGAATTTAAAGGCTCCAACTCAGCTGATGACCCATGTGAATGTCAATACGATGCCTTTGCTGTCTTGCCAGTTTGAGCTTTCAGAAACCTAGGAAATTCCAGGCCAAAAATGTGCATTAAGAGAGTGTTATTGAGGCTGCAAAGTGAAGCGTTCAAAGGTGAGGGAACACCAGAATGAAGGTTGCCTTGCGTGATGACTTGCTTTTTCCCCCCAAGGGCTTTGCCTCATTTAATGCCCCAGGTGGAGCTGCTCTGGAGATGATCCAGGACTATTTAGTAAAGGAGACTCTTGTCCGTAAGGCCCCCGCCTTGTTTTCAGCAGAAGTTGGAAGGTTGATGTGAATGAGTCAGGGGATTGCTGGGAGAGAAAAGAGGGCCTCATGGTTAAGGCTTCTGAATGCTGCCCTAGAGGACTGCCACAGAGCTCCTGTTCAGTGGGTGGGAGTCACTTACACCCAACTTCAGGGAAGGTCACTTATGGTGCGTTCCTTATTTCCTGGGTGCCTGACTGAAGGCTCTAGAGTGCTGAGTCCTTGGAGCTGCAACTGAAGTCAGTTGGACCTGTGCTCTGAACATGGAATATGCTGTAAAATGCTACATAGTCTGAAAAATCAAGTCCCGGGGGTTTTTAATTGAGCACCCAGAATTTTGGACATCAGTCTCTGTCTTAGTTCTCCATCTGTAATATGGGGATAAAACCACCCTCCAATCTCACAGGGGTGTTGTGAAAATAAATTTCTTAATGTTTGAAGCACTCAGCTGCTGGAATGCTGTGTGTCAAAGAAAAGCCTTGGGGGAAATGAATAGTTTTCTTTAGGGAGCAGGGTTTAAATAGAGTGCAGTAATTAAGGCTTAGGGCCACACGTTAAACAATGAGAAACAAAAGATTGAACAACTGCTTGCTATCTGAGTACCATACATCCCATGCACTGAATGAGGCAGGGATCTTGTGGAGAAATAGTAAGTGATCATGTGATTAAAGACTGTGTCATAATGGATATGCACAGGGGGCTGAATTAAGGTTGTACAGGCATCCTTAATTCTGGCATTTCCTAAGTTTGGGGTGTTTGGGTGCTTAACTTTGCAATCTTCAGCATGTTCTTTTAATGTAAGGAGGTGTTTTGGTCACATGCACACGCACACGCACACGCGCACACACACACACCCACACCCTTCTGGGAATAAGAAATAGCTAGAACAGCATCATATAATAAAATCACCAGATATGGGCCAGAGATCTAGATACAAAACCAGTGTGGGGTTAGGAATTTGTGTCCTGAATGAGTGCTAAGAGTCAGACTGCTGGCTTGCCAGGTATCAAAACCCTGGCTGGGATGATTCAATGGGAGTGGTCCTGCTTTTAGCAGGGGGTTGGACTAGATGACCTCATGAGGGTCCTTCCAGCCCTAATATTTTATGTAACCAAATGAGCAAAACAGCTGCCTTTGCAAGGTTTCCATGTTAGTGAGCTGCACTCATACAAAATAGGACAAGAATGTAAAATATCCATGCTGGGTCAGACCAGTGCTTCATCTAGCCCAGAATCCTGTCTTTCAACAGTGGCCAATGCCATGTGCTTTCGAGGGAATGAACAGAACAGGTAGATCAAGTGATCCATCCCATGGGCCATTCTCAACTTCTGGCAAACAGAGGCCAGGGACATTTCAGAGCATTGTTTTGCATCCTTGACCATTTGACTAATAGACATTGCTGGATCTACCCTCCATGAACTTATCTAATTCTTTTTTTAACCTTGTGATAGCCTTGGCCTTAACAACATCCTCAGGCAAGGAGTTCCGCAGGTTGACTGTGTGTTGTGTGAAGAAATACTTCCTTTTATTTGTTTTAACCCTGATGCCTATTAATTTCATTTGGTGACTACTAGTTCTTATGTTATGAGCAGAAGAAAATAACACTTCATATTTATTTCTCCACATCGATCATGATTTTATAGATCTCTATCACATCTCCCCTTAGTTGTCTCATTTCCAAGCTGAAAAGTACCATTCTGCTTAATCTCTCCTCAAACAGAAGCTGTTCCATACCTTAATAATTTTATTGCCCTTTTCTATATCTTTTTCAATTCCAATATGTCTTTTTCGAGCTAGGGTAGCCAGATCTGCATGCAGTATTCAAGATGTGGCTGTACTATGGATTTATATGTTGGCACTGTGGTATTTTCCATCTTATTGTCTATGCCTTTCCTAATAGTTTCTAATATTCAGTTAGCTTTTTTGACTGCTGCTGCACGAGTGTATGATTTCAGAGATCTCTTTCTTGAGTGATAACAGCTATTTTGATCCCACCATTTTGTATGTACAGTAGGGATTATGTTTTCCAATGAGCATTATTTTGCATTTATCAGCATCGAATTTCATCTATCATTTTGTTCCCCAGGCACCCAGTTTTGTGAGTTCCCCTTGTAACGCTTCGCAGTCTGCTTTGAACATAAGAACATAAGAAAGGCCGTACTGGGTCAGACCAGAGGTCCATCTAGCCCAGTATCTGTCTACCGACAGTGGCCAGTGCCCAGGTGCCCCAGAGGGAGTGAACCTAACAGGCAATGATCAAGTGATCACTCTCCTGCCATCCGTCTCCATCCTCTGATAAACAGAGGCTAGGGACACCATTCTTAACCCCTTTCTGGCTAATAGCCATTTATGGACTTAGCCACCATGAACTTATCCAGTTCCCTTTTAAATATTGTTATAGTCCCAGCCTTCACAACCTCCTCAGGCAAGTTGACTGTGCGTTGTGTGAAGAAGAACTTCCTTTTATTTGTTTTGAACCTGCTACCCATCAGTTTCATTTGGTGACCCCTGGTTCTTGTATTATGGGAGTATTTAAACAACTTTTCCTTGTCCACTTTTTCCACATCAGTCATAATTTTATATACTTCTATCATGTCCCCCCTCAGTCTCCTCTTTTCCAAGCTGAAGAGGCCCAGCCTTTTCAATCGTTCCTCATACGAGGCACTCTCCAAACCCCTAATCATTTTTGTTGCCCTTTTCTGAACCTTTTCTAGTGCTAGAATATCTTTTTTGAGATGAGGAGACCACATCTGTACACAGTATTCGAGATGTGGGCGTACCATGGATTTATATAAGGGCAATAATACATTTGCAGTCTTATTTTCTATCCCCTTTTTAATGATCCCTAACATCCTGTTTGCTTTTTTGACCGCCTCCGCACACTGTACGGACATCTTCAGAGAACTATCCACAATGACTCCAAGATCTTTTTCTTGACTCGTTGTAGCCAAATTAGCCCCCGTCATATTATAGGTATAGTTGGGGTTATTTTTTCCAATGTGCATTACTTTACACTTATCCACATTAAATTTCATTTGCCATTTGGATGCCCAATCACTTAGTTTTGTGAGATCTTTTTGAAGTTCTTCACAATCTGCTTTGGTCTTGACTATCTTGAGTAGTTTAGTATCGTCTGCAAACTTAGCTACCTCACTATTTACCCCTTTCTCCAGATCATTTATGAATAAATTGAATAGGACTGGTCCTAGGACCGACCCTTGGGGAACACCACTAGCTACCCTTTTCCAATCTGAGAATTTACCATTTACTCCTACCCTTTGTTCCCTGTCTTTTAACCAGTTCTCAATCCATGAAAGGACCTTCCCTTTTATCCCATGACAAGTTTGGATTGAACTATCTTGAGTAATACTGTTTCTCTCTCCCCATTCTAAAAACTGACCATTTATTCCTACCTTTTGTTTCCTATCTTTTAACTGGTTATTGATCCAGGAGATTATCTTATCCCATGGCCGCTTACTTTGCTGAAAAGCTTTTGGTGAGGGATGTTGTCAAAGGTTTTCTGAAAATCTAAGTACATTGTAACCACTGGATCACCCTTGTCCACATGCTTGTTGTCCCCCCCCGCCCCAAAGAATTCTAGTAGATTGATGATGCATGATTTTCCTTTACAAAAGCCACGTTGACTCTTCCCCAACAAATCACATTCATCTATGTGTCAAATGTTCTGTTCTTTACTATAGTTTCAACCTCTGTGCCTGGTACTGAATTTAAGCTTATCTGCCTGTAATAGTTGGGATTGCCTCTGGAGCCTTTTTTCAAAGCAGATCTGGCTAAGGAGCTTATCTGGACTTTGGATCTGGCAATGCAGCTCCAGGAGGCTAAACATCTCCCAAAGTCATGTATGGGCGGCCTGCAGAATGATCTGAGGTTCTAGTATGTGCCTATCTCTAATCACAAGAAGCCTGAAACTGGTGAATGAGAGCCCATAGCCATCAGGCCATCTATGATCCTTACGCAGATTAGTCTTACAGTTGACTCTCTTCCTCTTAGAGTGCCAGAAGCCCTTATTTAAACAAACACCCACTGGCATCAGCAGGTTGAGAGCGGCCTGAGTAAGGACATTAGAAGGACAGAGGTGGGGCCAAGAGATTTTGCCCATTAATATTTTATTTGTGGAGTGTGTGTGTGTGTGTTTGCACGTGTTTGTGAGGGGAGAAATTGCCACCGTTTGGTGCCAGAAGAGTTAAACTTGGAATCTATTGGATCTGAGAATTGACCATTTTCAGTCGAGTCGGACAAAATATTTTCAAATTTTGGCATTTCAGTGACAAAACGGAGTTGAAATTACGAGCCACGATGGGCAGGGATGCAACACTATGCTCTGAGTGCCCCATATTTCTGTTTGTCAGAAGTTCAGAGTGGACAACAGGAAACGGATCACTTGCTGCTTGTATGTTCTGTTGATTTCCTCTGAAGTGCCTGGTATTGGCCATTGTCAGAAGATCAGACGCTGGGCTAGATGGACCATTGGTCAGACCCAATGTGGCCGTTTTTATGTTCTTGTGATTAAAAAATGGTAAAACCTTTTTTAAAAATGTAATTCACATGGTGTTTTTCCCCTCCAATTTCTGACCAATATAGAGCTGATGGAAAACTTTCACACTGCAAACACATTTTGACAACAAAGGAAGAAAAAATAAATTGAAAAATAGTCAAATTTGCCCCCTTCCTCCTGATTTTCCAGCCAACTTTACTGTCATGTCCTGATGTCTGGATTGAGCAGCTGAACGGTATCTCAGGAGGCTAGTGGAATGTCTTCTTTACCAGATTAGGAAATGATTCCTTAGAGATAGGGAGGAAGGACATCTTTGTTCTCTTGAGCTCTTAGTTCCCTGACTAATGAGGGTGTTTGGATTGATGATGGATCTCCTGTAATACATTAAGTGGATGAATCCTCTGTAATATATGAGTGTCTAGCTTAAACAGTGCAGTACAACTAATCTCAGGGCTGGATAAAGACAGCTAGAGGGAGGGAGAAGCGAAAGGAATGTAGTGGAGGAGATGGAAGAAGGGGATGATCCTGGTCATTGCCTGAAGCTCTAAAATCCAGACACTCCCTCTGGGCCACAGTAATAATATTGCCTGTTTGGTATTTGTAGATAGTGCCGTTGATGTGCTCCCCCCACTCCTGAGGAGCTCGCAGTCTTGGAGAGAAAGGACCTGACATCACATAGGGATGCATGCTATAAGATGAAGGAGGATTTATACCTCTAAGGTTATGGGGCTGTTTGAGCTGTCTGGTACCAGTTTGTGCAGGGATCTTTCACATATAGCAGAGTGATTTACCAGGATGCAGAGGACGGGCCTCTGTTTGCTCACCGTCTCTTTGAAGTCAGTGACCTCATCTGTGTGATCAAGGCAAACAGGATTCTGTAGATTAGCAGCACCTGCCACTGAAATGCAGCCACTTCTGGCATGGGATGCAGCACCGATATAACACTAGCAGAAGAACTGAGGGCAGATGGTAGAATTTGGAGAAAAGTTCTTACAACTAAATGAGTAAGAGGTGGAAGCTTATATCCAGAGCAGTACCCATATCTTCAACATACCATGTATTTCTACTAATAGTGCGATCAGTCAGGATATCCATGTAACAAACGGAGGCAGTGTGAACTTAACATATCCGTGTCACTGACTCACCCACTAGCCGTCTCTTTCTCAATCTAGTTGGGTTTATGGGGACTAAAGTTTTAGCGTTAAGTTTAACAAGCTGGGATTTACAAACAGCCCCGATGGCTTTCTCAGAGGTTTCTAACGTACATTTTTCTGCACAAGTCGAGTCCAATGAAGGATACAACAAGATGCAGTAATAGAAAAGTGTTGTTGACACTCGCTTGGGATGCTTTGCAGGACTCAGTCATGAGCAGGTCTGGTTTGAAAACGTCAGTGAAAGGCAAACGGGAAGTTTCTTTACAATTTTCATGAAATGATTTCCATTTTCTGACCCATTCTACTTCTGAGTAATAGACATGGCTCATCCCCCACTGCCATTTGGGTAGAAGATGCAAGGTGTTATGTCATCCAGCACCTATATATTGCAAGAATTGATACAGACTCCCACTTGGATCACACTGAAGCTGTGAAATAGAGGTGACTAAGCACAGAAAAGCCAAGAGCCTTCATTTCCTGGCTATTTGACGTTCATAGTGCTGATCCTTTAAATGCTTCTGAGCATCTCAAGTCCACGCAAGGAGGTCATGGTGGCCTCCATGTAACATTGGCCTGATTAGCAGGGCATTCTAGTCATTTTAAAAAGCTTTGGACTCTTTTGGCTCCATCCTGTGAGGTGCTTCTCAATGGACGCTGAGCGTGCCGGTGCCCCACAAGATCAGACTCTTTGTTGGCACAGAAAGTGGAAGCTTATTCCTCTTCCGTGGAAAGAGACGTTTCCAGACCTTTAACAAAGCTGGTGCCGGAGGTAGCCATGTTTGCTGGCATCCCAGAGAAGGGTGGTAGGGCCATCCAGCTGCTTCTGAAGTTCTCACTAGAACAGTGCCTACTGCTGCATCTCACACCTTCCCCAAGACCAGCTGGCAAAATCCAACCTTTTAGAAACTCCTGTGTCTGCTTCCTCTTGTGGCCTACCAACATGGCCCCTTCCAGCTTTCCATTTGGATTTGGAAGCTGCAGAATGTTATTTGTCCACTAGAGGGCACATGGGCCATTTTCTCCTAAAAACGGTGAAACTGAAACATTTGAAAAAAACCATCCAATAACAAGCAGTGGGCCAAAGAGCCAGCAAGGGGTGCCGGCCAGAGCGCCAGTCTGACTCCCTTGCCCCTTCCCATTGCGATAAGGCGATAATGCACGAGCGGTCGCTTCCGTGGGAGGGGGTGGAATTTTGAAAGCTGACACGCTAGGTTGTAAATATGCGCAGTTCCCCTCTGACTCGGCAAAGGGCTCGGATGATATCTGCGTGCCAATCGTGATGGTGCCCCGAGAACTGCCGCTCAGGTGTGGCTTGGCGCTCAGTCACCTGTGTGTGAGAGCAGTAATACAGGTGTATGTAGATACACACACACGCAGGCCCCCTCTATAGCTGGCAAAGTAAATTAGACTTAAATGACTCTTTGGAAACAAAATAAATCAGATAGGATAATAGTACCATCATTTTATCTCATTTGTTCCCATACAATTAGGAGTTTTACTGCCATGTTGTGACAGGTGACTGTGTTTGACCTTTGACGCTTGGTTGGCTGGCGGGTGCTCAAACTAATGAAGACCCTTAATAGATTGGCTTTTGTGAGGCGCTGAGCAGCGGGGGTTACAGAGAGAATGGTGCCGTAGACAGAGTCCAGAGGAGATCCTTCAATTAAACGTGAAGTCTATTAGCAAAGAAATATTGAGGAGGTTGAGAGTTAGCAATGATTCAACCGGCGAATCTTCTTTGTGATTCGTTAGAATTTTAAAAAGAATCTCCCTGGTTAGTTATTGTTGGACGTGCATGTAGATTACTTCCCCAGTTGGGTGAGAGGGAAAAAGCAGACCTGACGGCACTCAGAAGCTGGGTATTAGGAGAAGTTGTGCCTGAGTTAGCTAGCCTCTTTGCGCTCCCATCCGATCTCACATCGGACAAGGGACTGAGGACAAATGAGGAGATAGTGGAAGTAAATGGAGAGTGATGCTCGAAAATTTCAAACTAGATCTCTGGGATAAATAAGACTTTTAGGAGCTTAATTGTTTTTCATGATGGAAATAAATTACAATAGCAGAAGGGGAAGAGCTGGCTTGCGTCGAGACAGAGGGCAGCTCAGAGCCGGGGATGGGGACACACCATGAACAGAAGAGGATAGCAGGAGGCCGGTGTGGGGCGGAAGGGGGTTTGGGGCTGTGTGGAGTGGCAGAGTTGATATGACAAGAAGGGGAAGGATGTCAGATCTTCAGAAGGTGCGGGGAAATGTTAATCTGGAGAAACACAGGACCACAGGCACTGCTAGAGTGCAGTTGACCCATGCTATGATAGTGGCCGGTATCAGATATTTGGCAGGAAGGTGCAAATAATTCCTCAGTGGGCAGATGTGGAATCATGTGCCTCCAATAAAGGTCTCATCCTAACACCTAGAGCTTGATTTAGCACTGCAGCCTGACATTAGTTATCCCTTTATGTTAGCATTAACTCTTAGGCCACTGAATAGTCTTGTTATCCCTACAACCCCCAATCCCATTTACGAACGGTGTAAACCCTCAGTGCCAGCCTGGGCTAGAGTGTTCCACAGTCTGAAAGTACCTTCTGGGAGCAGGTTTGAATCTCTGCTTTTCACTTTCCGTGGAGGCCCCCCTGCTCTTTTGTTCCAAGGCAGGGGAGACCAGACACTCCCGATCTATTTGCAATCTCGGGACAGAGCAGGTGCAATGGGGAAAGCATCAATGGCACATGTGCTGATCAGGGAAACGCCACATCAGGCAGCCTGGGGACTGCCTGGCCCATAGTGTGTCAGACACATCAATGACCTGTATGTCTGTAGTGAATGCAGTGTGAGTATTCGTGTTCCCATCACAACTAGAGGCCCTGAACAAGAGCAAAGGCACCCAAGTGATTTAGGAGCCTGGCTCATTTTGACAAGTGACTTAGGAGCCTGTGTCGTTAGACGTCTCATAGAGTCTAAGGTCAGAAGGGACCAATACGATTATGTAGTCTGATCTCCTGCACAACGCAGGCCACAGAACCTCACCCACCCACTGCTGTAACAAACCTCTAATCTAGGACTGAGCTACTAAAGTCCTCACATCATGGGTTAAAGACTTTAAGATACAGAGGATCCTCCAGCAAGTGAGCCGTGCCCCATGCACAGCGAGCCGTAACCCAGACTACAGCGAGCCATGCCCCAGGTGAGTCAGACTCCCGAGTCACTTAGGTGCTCTTGAAGATTTGATCCCGGTTCCAGGCACTGCATAAGCACCTAGGGAGGAAGGTCCCTGCCCACAGCCTACATAGACAAGAGTGGAAACACACACGCAGCAAAGGGAGTGACACAAACAGAGGGCAGGGACCAGGTGTCCAATTCTGATCTGGAGTGACTCTGGAGCCAGCCCGGCAGTGAGCTTTATGCAGCTGCAGGAATCTGCCCATCACGGACTCTGGGTCTTGCACTGGGGACCAGAATGAGATGGGTGCTGAGAAATGAAAAGTAGGAGACACAAAAGAGCCTGGTTTCATGTGTATTTTCCTTCTAATAGAAGCAAAGAAATGAGAGAGGACGCCTTAAAGGGGAAGTAAATCAGAAGCACTTAGAGACCCCTTTGCACTGCCAGAAAGCTGTGAAGGACCCTTTCGTGTCCATGGGAATCAGGGCCTAGATAGCCGCCACATATATAGAATTAGCTCTGGTTGGTTTTTCCTGTGTGTTCCATGAGGCATCAGGGGTCTTGCCAGCCGCGGGAGTGGGCAGAGTCAGTTTGCAATGGCTGACAGGGCTCAGCCCCCTTTGCCAAGACATGCTTTCTAAACATAGCTCAAGCAAAATCCCCTCCAACCCTTCCCTTCCCTTCCCTTCCTAATTCATCCCTCAACATCATCTTCATCAGTGAGGAGTCCAGGTGGACCCTCCAGATCCAAACTTGGGTGAATGGGGGTGAAAACTGGATCCAGATCTGTGGATGAATTTTATGTCTTCACATCATCCTAACTTTCTTTCTTTCTTTCTTTCTTTCTTTCTTTCTTTCTTTCTTTCTT
>ML685861.1:976102-1021627 GCA_007922175.1 Pelusios castaneus | reverse complement strand
CTTTCTTTCTTTCTTTCTTTCTTTCTTTCTTTCTTTCTTTCTTTCTTTTCCTCTCACTCACTCCTTTATGGAGCAAGCTTTCATTCACACAGCCTCTGTTTCTCTTTTTCCTCTCCCCCCGCCCCACTTTGGGGATAATTTAACATGTTACACACTAACTTTCCAGTAATGGCACTCCAGCTTTTTGAAATTCTGCTTTCCTGTTTTATGGCTGGGCCTCTAATGGTTATCTCGCAGCCCTGCCTCTGGCGATCATGTAGGGAATAAATAGAAGCTGACACAGTAATTTACTTAAATCTTCTCCACACTTTTGCAGCATTTTCCTCCAGAGGATACCCCCGAAACAACAATGATTTGAAATGTCACGCGTTCCTGCCCCTAGGCTACCGACAAATGAACATTAAATCTATTAACAACAAAAAAAATTAAATGTTTACTTTTCCGAGAAGGTAGGGAGAAGCCGGAGAAAGGAAGGGATGCCTCCAATAAATTTCTTCTCAATAATAAAGAGATGTAGTTAATGTTCTTTCTAAGCAGAGCCAGCTCTCAGCCCACATCCTAGGAGTGTGAGGATAAACTGCTGGAGATTCTTGCTCGGGTACCACTCACAGCCTCGATTTTCTGGGCTGCGGATTTCCGTTGTAGGTCAGCGTTCATGCGTATTAAATCAGCCAGAAGTTCATTATGAGTGGGGCGGTCCCACGTGTCTGTCTGTCAAGGAGCTCGTGCAGTTGTATCTGGGAATCAGTGGGTTTTATGCTTGCAATGCCCCCCAGTGTAGGTGAGGCACATTATCCCCATGATACCATTAGAGAAACTGAGGCACAGGGCAGCTTAAGCAACTTGCCCAAGGTCAGGCAGGAAGTCTGGTTAAGACAGAAGTCATAAGAACAGCCAGACTGGGTCAGACCAGTGGTCCATCTAGCCCAATATCCTGTCTTCAAACTGCAGCTAATGTCAGGTGTGTTAGAGGGAATGAACAGAACAGATAATTATTGATCCATCCTGTTATTTCCTCCAAACTTCTGGCAGGCAGAGGCTTAGGAAGACCCAAAGCATGGGGTTGCATCCTTGACCATCTTGGCTAATAACCACTGATGGACCTAGCCTCCAGGAACATAGCTAGATCTTTTTTGAACCCTGTTATAATTTTGGCCTTCACAACATCTCCTGCTAATTAGTTCCACAGGCTGACTGTTCATTGTGTGAAGAAATTCTTCATTTTGTTTGTTTTAAACTTGCTGCCCATTAATTTCATTGGGTGACCCTCTGGCTCTTATGTTATAAGAAGATGTAAATAACACGCCCTAAGTCACTTTCTTCGTGCCAGACAAGATTTTATAGACCTCGATCATATCCTCTCTTAGCTTTCTCTTTTCCAGGCTGAAAATTCCCAGTCTTTTTAATCTCTCCTTACAAGGAATTTGTTCCATGCCCTTAATCATTTACCTTTTCCAATTCTAATATATCTTTTTTGAAAGAGGGAACCAGAATTTCATGCAGTAGTCAAGATATGGGCATACCATGGATTCATATAGTGGCATTATGGTATTTTCTGTCTTATTATCTATTATTTTTCGAATAGCTCCTACCATTCTGTTAGCTCGTTTGTCTGCCATTGCACATTGAATAGAAGTTTTTCAGAGAACTATTCACAAAGATCCAAGATCCCTTGGATCTAATGATAACAGCTAATTCAGATGCCATCATTTTGTATGTATAGCTGGTACTATGTTTTCCAATGTGCCATTGAATTTCCTCTGTCATTTTGTTACCCAGTTTTGTGAGAGGCCTTTATAACTATTTGCAGTCTGCTTTGGACTTACAAAATTATTCAGAAGAGTTATTCCCTGCAAATTTTACCACCTCACTGTTTACCCCTTTTTCCAGATCATTTATGACTACGTTGAACAGTACTGATCCCAGTACAGACCCCTGGGGAACACCACTATTTACCTCTCTCCATTCTGAAAACTGAACAGTTTATTTCTACCTTTTGTTTCCTGTCTTTTAACTAGTTACTCATTCAGGACTTTTGCTTTTATCCCATGACCACTTACTTTGCTTAAGTGGCTCTGGTGAGGAACTTTCTCAAACGCTTTCTGAAAGTCTAAGTGCACTAAACCCACTGGACCACCCTCGTCCACATGTTTATTAACCCCATCCAAGAATTCTAGTAGACTAGTGAGGCATGATTTCCCTTTGCAGAAGTCATGCTCATTCTTCCTCTGTACTGAAGTAAGAGGTACCAGCTTGTAATTGACAGGATCGCCTCAAGAGCCATTTAAAATAATTGGCATCATACTAGTTATCCTCCAATCATCTAGCTCAATAGCTGATTTAAGCGATGGGTTGCATACCGTATATATTAGATCTGCAATTTCATATTTGAGTTCCTTCAGAACTCTTGGGTGAATCCCATCTGGTTGAACCCAGGTCTGAGTCTTAGCCCAGACTACATACTCTGGGCAGATGTACACGTACAGCGGAAAATTCACAGCTGTCAGATCTAACTTCCTGATAGACTTAGTGGGTCTGTGAAGACCCCCTCAGTCAACCGGGAAGTCAATCCCTGAATGAAGACAACCATCTCAAGTCGAGTAGCACTGAGTCAAAAGGAGGGTAGTTCCCTTTGACTCAGCACAGTGACACACCACAGTAAGCAGGCTTTAGGCAGTCAAAGAGAGATATGCAAGTTAATTTAAGTAACTTGCGTATCTCCCTTCAACTGCCACCAAAAAATGCTTACAATGTAGACCAGGACTCTGGCCCTGCTATGGACCTATGGCAATAGTTGACTAGGCTCCTCTAAGTCCCTGGTAGGGCTCTGGCAGACCTTGGTGTGGAATGACATACATAATTATAATTAGAGGTAGGCTGAAATTGGTCCCCCTGAGTCTGAACTGTCCCAGTCCTTTCCCTGAACATGATCCAAACTTTGCAAATAAATCTTGCCGTTCTACTGGACTGAATTCCACTGCAAACTGAACATCTTCAGCTTCACAGTATTGTCAGTGGTCCACTGAGGCACATTTTAATGTCAAAATCTGCTGGGTGAGATAGATTAATTCACCAGAATTTTAGGTCTTTCTGCTCACCTCCCACCACAAAGACTCCTCTGCCCCAAACTCTTGTTTGTTAGAGGCAGGGAGGAGGCATAGTCTGAGGGCTCTCCAGGCCTCTCATTCTGCTCCAAAATGGGAAGAAGGGAAATTACCTGAATATTTCAGAGCCTTAAATAAGAGATGGGGCCAAAGAAATCCTTGGGCCAGCTATCCTTCAACATGGGAGTTTTGAAATCAGAACTTAGACCAACATTTTGGCATGGGGCTCCTAAAGAAAGCAGGTTTGGAACATTTTCAACTGAAAACAAATTTCCCAGCAAAATCTGGGGTTTCATCAAAAAAAAAGTTGATAAAACCGCATTTTCGGGGGGGGGAGGGGAGGGTTTGGTGGGTTTGTTTTTTTTTTGGTTGGTTGGTTTTTTTGACAGAAACATTCAAAACAAAACATGAATAAAAATGTTTGTTTCAGCATTTCTGAATTGGAATTTTTTCTGAACATTTTGTGCCATAATATTTTGCCTTTTTGGTCTTGTTTTTTCAAATGTCCGAATGGCTGGATTTCCTGTGGGAAGATCATTCTGCTCTTGGCCAGCCTGACCTGCCCTAATTCGCACTGGCGAGTCCAATCAGTGGCAACGTTTGCCCAGCACCACACAAGCGAGGAGGTCAGGATTAAGCCCAGTGTAAATTACCAGTGTTGGCTGTTTTCACGTCTGCTGTAGTTTATCAGCCTTCCTCTAAGAGGGTGTGATTCCAGTATCTCATGTCGCCTGGAGTCTCAGAGAAGGACCCACAGCATGTGGGCTCACAGTATGTCTTTCCTTCATGCTTCGATTTATTTTCCAAAGCCATTGAGAGACTGGGCTTGAGGGAAAGGATGACGGCCCTTCCATGCTCCAGAACCAACAGGGCCCGTGATGGTGAACAATATATGAAGAACGAACCCAATGTGTTACATCTGACACGTGTGACCCAAGGGCACCACAACATACACACGTCATATAGGGAACGGCAGAGTGTGTAACATGGTTATTAATGGGTTTTGTTAAATACTTCCTGTAGGTGTAAAACAGACTCGAGAGTGCACTGTTCTACCATAGGCAGAGTTCATCTCAGAGCCAGTTCAGAGTTCTTGCCCCTCTGAAACAGAAAAATAGCTTGAAATGGACAAAACTGAATTCGCTTAGGAAGTGACCGTTTCTGTGCCAATGAACGTCCAATGGTGTCTCTTCTTTTATCAGTTCGTGGGGCCTGAATTTGATCCCATTTCCTGATTTGCACCCTTGGAACTCAGAGGAGTCTGCGTTTAGCTTTCTTTACTTTGGTGTGACATTTTCTGGGTCTAGGATGCCTGCTCCCTGTACACAGCCCCTCCTCTCCCTTTCAAGCGAAAGGGGGACTCCTCCACTCCCCACCAAAGTAAAGGAAGTCTTTCGAGAGGACGGCTCAGTGTGACGGAGCTGTTGAGCTTGTGTTTAATCGTGTTGCCAGTTTTTGTATCCCTCTGTTGCTTCCCTGCTAATTTCTTTGTTGCGTGGTTTCTCATTTCCTTTTGGTGTGTGTGTGCCGTAGGTTGCCAAGCTGGCTGGAATGCGGCTGAAGTCATCTTCGGGAGACATGTGTTTCGGGCCTCTGGCCCAGGTTCTACATGACCTGCCTCACCCCTCCGCTTAGCAGCCCCAGAGCCAGCTGCAATTCAGTGCAGCGCTGGGCAGCGGGGTTAGCGTGTAAATCAGAGAGCAGGGTGTGGAGGAGCACAGGCTCAGAAGGAATGAGATTTTGCAAGATCCTTCCTGACCCTCAGGGTCACTGCTGAAAATCCCGAGTTAGGGTACAGTGGGAGGCGGAGGTATGCAAATGGACACAGCTCCACCGACTTCAATGTCGTGAAGAGCCTTCCAATCACAGGTGATGTCAATGGCTCAACTGATTTCCATCAGTTAAGATCTGGGCCTTTGACTCAGCCTGCTTTGGAAAATGACGTTGCTCTGGCAGATGACTGCATGGCTGAGCGAGGGCTTAAAAAACGTGAGAGCTCAAAAAACCCCAAACATGTTGGGTTCTTTTTTATCTGCCACCTGATTTCATTCAAGTCAGAGTTTTATGCTTTTCTCTGCAACAGTGAGTGCTGAAAATTTCTTCTCCTGGGAAGAAATGCTGAAGTTCACACCTGATCCCATGATTCCAGGAGTTGGATCTTTAAGAAACCACTGAAAATCCTGATCAAATCCTGAGTGATGGCAATAGCGCAATGATGGAGCCACAGAAAGCTTCCAAAGAGGAGAAAAGGGACCCAGGGCTGGGATAAAAGCTAAGTAGCAGAATGAATCTCCCCCTCTCCCTCCCTCTCTCGTGCACGCAAACATGGCCATGTTACATCTTCCATTCCTTTTCCAGTCTCTCCTTCAAGTCACCTTTGCTGAGATGCACACAGAAAATTGCAAGCTGATTGCTACTGTGCTAGGAAGGTGGCGGGTTTGTTATCCTTGCTCCTGACTGGCTAATAACTCCATACACATTTTCTCCCATGAAAGCTCATGCGATAAATCTGTGAGTCTTTAAAAGTGCCACAGGACTCTGTTTATTTTCCTGCAATAGACTAACACGGCTCCCCCTTTGGAACTTATTAGCTTTGTTACTGTCTCTCCTGTCTGCTCCATGCTGCTTCTTGCTTTCTCCACCCGCTGTGTCTTGTATTTCAGGGTGGGTCGGCTATTGTTACTAATTACAGGTCTGTACAGCATCAAGCTCCATGGGGGCCCAGTCTGGCTGTGATCATTAGGCCCTACTGCCTAAATGTTAAGTAACAGTGATGTTGGTCCCACAATCTGAGAGACAAGGCGAGTATCTTCTGCTGGACCAATTTCTGTTGGTGGAAGGGACAAGTTTTTGAGCTACACAGAGCTACTCATAAGTTTGTGTGGCTCAAAAGCTTGTCTCTCTCACCAGCAGGGGCTGCTCCTCATCCACCTTATCTCTCAGATAATAAGGATGGTTGTAATGTGGACAGCAGTGTGGCCTAGTGGCTAGCGCACTGGATTGTGACTCAGTAGAGCTAGGATCTCTAACCCTAGCTTGGCCTCTGATTTATAGTATAACCTTTGCTAAAACAATTCACCTCTATCTGTCTCTGTTTTCCCACCCACACTTTTCCTGTCTTCTCTCTTTAGTATTGTTTTTCTTTTTATTACCATAGTAAAGACTCTCTTGTTTATTTCCTGGATGGAAAAAAAGATGAATGCCTGTGTTAGAAATATTATTGGAGAGAAGCGGACCCTGATGTCAGAAATCAACGGATGCAAGCCTTGGTCCCATTAGGCATACCTTGAGAAAATGATTATGGCAGGTCTTCATGGCAGGGGTGATGGCTATGTGGTGGAACGCCAGCTGCTGAGTGCTGGATGTGAAGCCTTTAGGAACCTCTGCTATTACGTCGCCAATATTCAGACACAAATCAATGGATTTACTTATTTGCCATAACATCTCCCAGTCATGGAGCAATCATGGACCAGCACCCTACAGTGCCTTGCAGGAAAGGACTGTCTCAAAGACGCGTCTATCACCTAGCACAATGGGGCCCTGATCTCAGGTGAGGTCTCTGGATGCCACCATACTATAAATAATAATAAATGCAGACATAGATCAAGGAGGCTGATTGCCAGTGGATGTAAGTGGAACTTTCCAGTCGATGGAAAAGAAACCTGAAAGTCAGGTGCATGTCTTGGAAAAATGGGATGTTCTATAGTGACCAGAAGGCAAGTAATGTGGAAATTGACCAATGAAAATTAGGATTAGCCTCAGATGTCAGTAAAGACCCTTCCTTATTGTATGTATTTAAGGGCACGGTCCTTACTTGCCCACACCTGGTTCTGTTTCATAACAAGCACAATCTGTGGTCATTGAAACAGCAATGCATCTTCAACCCCGGGGAATCCCCAGCCGGTACCAGGCTGGGCAGTTTGTGGGGTGCGGGAAGCCTCCATTGCTGCTCCTTGCTTGTGAAGGTCTGAGGTGGGCCCAGCTGTGAAATTTAGATCTGGATCTGTACCTGTCCCTCACTCACTTCCCATGGGATATCCTATCCAGGTCAGGACCCCATCTTCATGATCTGGGCCCATGGTAGCTAAAAAAATCAGCTACAGCTCTAGGGCCAGACCTGCGATGGGCACTTCCACGTCTCGGCCATAATGGAGCGGCTGCCACCAGGGCAAAGTGCATCTGTGCACGAACCAACTGTGAATTCCTGCAGAAATGCAGGGCCATCGCAAAGCTCACCACCTTCCACACTGAGTGCAAGGCACACTTCTTCAACCCTCCTCCTCTCCAGAATAATAACACCACGCACTCATCCAGCATCCGTAGATCTCAAGGAGCTTTACAGAAGAGGGTGGAAGGATTATCTCCATTTTACAGAAGGGGAAACTGAGGCAGTGACTCCGCCTCCCCCCTCCATGGATATAATACAATAATTGTTTTCGAAATCCTCATGCAACATTTCCCCTGGGCGGAGGCAAAGAGAGAGGTCGAAAGTACCACAGGTGACAGATGTTGGCCACGCCACGACTGGAAGATGCTCAGGTACCGTAGTGATCAGCATGGTAAACGTACTGACTCAAATCCAGATCGGATCCAGGGTGGAGCCTGAGACTTGTTTCTTTCAGTGGCATTCTCTACAGCTGCAGGTTCGGAGTATGTTAGTTACTCTCCGATACTGGGGACAGGAGAGTTTCTCGGCTAGCTGCTAGCCCATTTTATAACGTACAAAATGCTGCCCAGCTTTGTTAAATGAATGGCTTTAGTGCTGACATCCTTCTGTTTCCTCTGGGCAGGCCCACAGGGCCCTGCTGGTAGCAGAGAGGTTTGCACAGTTCCTATTGGGCAGTGATTCTTGCGTCAGCCCAGATAAAAACAATAAGAACATAAGCACAGCCGTATTGGGTCAGCCCAACTTGCCCACTAGCCTGGCTTCTGACGGTGGCCAGGGCCAAGTGCTTCGGAGGGAATGAACAGAACAGGAAATTACCACGTGATCCGTCCCATCACCCGTTCCCAACTTCTGGCAGTCGGTGGCTAAAGACTCTCAGAGAGAGAGAGAGAGAGAACTGGTTCTAGTGTTATGTGAAGGGGTAAGTAGCACGTCCTTATTTCCTTTCTCCACACTAGTCATGATTGTATAGATCTCTGTCATATGTCCCCTTCCTCGTCTCTTTTCCAAGTTGAAAAGTCCAGACTTTTTAATCTCGCATCATACAGAAGCTGTTCCACACCCTTAATTATTTTTGTTGCCCTTCTCTCTACCTTTCCCATTTCTTTTTTTTGAGGTGGGGTGACCAGATCTGCACACTCTAGTCAATGTCTGGGCATACCATGGATTTATATAGTGGCACTATGACATTTTCTGTCTTATTATCTATCCCTTTCCTAATGATTTCCAACATTTTATTAGCTTTTTTGACTGCTGCTGCACATTGAGTGGATGATTTCGGAGAACTGTCTACAGTGATTCCAAGATCTCTTTCTCGAGTGATAAAAACTAATTTAGAGCCCACCATTTTGTGTGTGTTTTCTAATGTGCATTACTTTGCATTTATCAACAATGAATTTCTTCCACTGTTTTGTTGCCCGGTTTTGAGAGATCCCTTTGTAACTCTTTGAAGCCTGCTTTGGACTTAACTGTCTTGTGTAATTTTGTATTGTCTTCAAACTTGATCATCTCACTGTTTACTCCTTTTCCTATATAATTTATGAATACATTGAACAGTACTGGTCCCAGGAGAGGCCATCTGGGACACCACTACTTACTTCTTTCCATTTTGAAAACAAACCATTTATTCTTACCCTTTGTTTCCAGTCTTTTAACCAGTGACTATCTCATAAGAGGACCTTACCTCTTATCCCATGACTGCTTATTTTGCTTAAGAGCCTTTGGGGAGGGACTTGTCAAAGGCTCTCTGATAGTTCTAGTACACTCTATCCACTGGATCGCCATTGTCCACATGATTTTGACCCCCCTTCAAAGAATTCTAATAGATTGGTGAGGCATGATTTCTCTTTACAAAAGCAGAGCATCTCAGTTTATTGATCCACAGACCCCAGTGTGCCTTTAGAAAGCCAGCGGTTTCCCCCACTTCTAAGAAAAGATTGACTGGTGACTAGCAAGCACAGCCCAGAGGAAACAGCCTGGAACCACTGGTTGGACTGATACAGTGCATCACAAGAGTCACATGACCATGGTGCATCATGGGAGATGTAGTTCAGCTGAGCATCCCAGCCCATGGTGGAGAATAAATTCCCCATCTTCAAAGCGTCTGACGAAGTGGGATTTTCTCCCACGAAAGCTCATGCGATAAATAAATATGTTGGTCTTTAAAAGTGCCCCAGGACTCCTTGTTTATAGTAGAGAATGAGGGCTTCAGGGACTTGAACAGTTGTTCTCCTTGTCCACTGATGGTAGGACAAGGAGTAATGGGTTTATCAGCTATCAGGGCTGGACTAAGCTTAATCGGCCCTGCCTCAGCACAGGGAAGCGGGACTTGGTGACCTTCCAGCCCTACATGATGCTACCCTGGATGGCCTTTCTGCAGATGGGTCCTTCACGTCTGTAATCCAGCGTCAGTGGATGTTTTCCATCTTTAGCACTTTGCTTGTTGCATGTAAGAGGTGGGTAGAGACAATAAGGGCTGGTTAGGGCTGTCAATGGTACCAGTGGAAGGAAATACGCTGGCATCTCTGATGTGCTCTGGTACCATATTTATTTCTTTGTTTGTCCTTCACTAGACCTGAGGTCTCTTTTCCCATTGTTACCCAGTTCCGACGAGCTGTCCTTCAAATCCATCTTGGGATCTTCATTACTTCAGGCCCCTTTCAGGAGAAAGCAGGGCAGAAGCATGCTGTATGAGGCTCATCTTTGAAATAATCAACGTGTCGTACTAGTTACAGGAGGGGATTTTGAGCCAGGACTCTTGAGTTTTATTTCCAGCTCTGCTCATTCATTTGTTGGATGACCTGGGGCAACCCCATCCCCCTGCCATGCTTTGGTTTTCCCAGCTGTGTGAGCTCTTTGAGTTGTGTGTTATGCTTTCCCATGTGTTTGTACACACCTGATTCTGCGTGTGATCTTTGGCTATGTCTACACTGGCAAGTTCAGTCGATTTAAGGAGGCTTAAGTCAACCTAACTTAATCCATGTCCAGACTAGGCTTTTGTTAGGTTGACTTAAGGGGCTTCCTTAAGTCGACGAATGAACGCTTAGGTCGACTTAATAAGAACCGTGGGGTATTCCAACTAACCCTCCTTAGGTCAACCTAACCCTTCCTTAGGTTGACCTAAGCCCAATGTGGATGCATAAATCCATTTTCTTAGGTCAACCTAAGGGAAGTTAAGTTGAATTACTAAGTCTCGGTTAAGGGAAACCACTTTGTTAAGTCAACTTAATAAGGTCAACTTTAAGTCGACTTAAAGTCAACCTAACTTTTTCTAGTGTAGACGTAGCCTTTGAGTGTTAGCGCAACTAAAATAAACAATAACAGTGAATAGTGCTGCTGGCTTGTAAGCAGAGCGGCCTCGAACAGATCTGGAAGGGACAAGGTAGCATTGCAGCCCATGCTGAGGAGCAGGGAAGGGGAAACTGGTGGCAGGTGCTCCAGTCCCCCATCCCTCTGCAGACACTTCCTCCTCTGCTCCCAAACTTCCTCGTCCCTCGTCCCCTGCCCTGGTAGCTCACTGCTCCCTCGCCCTCCCTCGCCCTTCCCCAGCGTTTCCACGATTCGCTTCCTCCGCAGCTCCTTGGCAATCAGAATTGGCCAGTGTGGCAGTGCAGCTTCTCTCGGACCTGTTCCATGTGTCATCCAGAGGGAGGCAGCTGCCTGCCAAAGTGAGATCAGTGGGAGCTGGGCGGGGTGAGTATGGGGGGCTGTATCTAGGTGAGGAGACACTGCCAGGGTCTGGGCCCTGTATCTGGCATGTGGGGCTGGGGAAGTCTGGTCCCTGTATCTGGTGAGTGGGGCTAGGGGTGTCTGGGCCCTGTATCTGGATGAGGAGGTGCTTCGGGAGGCTGGGGAGTGAATAGGAGCTAGGGGCAGGTCTCCCCACATCCCAGTCATCCAGGGGCTAGCCCTGGCCTGTGTGTGTGCAAACCTCCACCTCTCCTTCCCATGTTACCAGCTGCCCAGCTCTCTGCCCCCATGCCCACCCTCCAGCCAGCTGCCAGGGAGCAGATCGAGGAAGAGCCCCAACCCATTCCCAGGAGCAGCTGGTGCCACTAGAAGAAAGGCACCCAGAAGTGCTGGTGCTGCGGATCTCAGAGGTGAGGCCAGACTCAGGCAAAGCCCCTCTACCGCAGTCTCAGGCCTTTGCTCCAGCAGATCTCTTGGGCAGCAGCAGCTTGTGGAAGCCAGTGGGTCCCTCGCCTGGGGTCTTCCAGCTCCCTCCTCCCTGGCCCTTTACACTGGCCTCTATCAGGATAATGCAGGCCAAGTCTACAGCCCAGGATGGCCCGTTCCAGATGGCCCGCCTGGCAACTCCCACCGCAGCACCGGTTGAGATTTCCATCCATTAGCTTCTGTAGCATTGCAGCCCGGCGCAGAGATGAGATGAGGATCCAAACGGGTCCCCCAGCTCCCTTTTTGCCTCTGAACGGTTCCCCCGGCACCCTTTTCCCTCAGTCTTGTTTCCCTCTCAGCAGGGGAAGCTGCCTCGGCACTGCGTCGGGGAAACTCATTAAAGAAAAAAGGGAAAAACAGTTACAAACTCCAAGAAAAGAGTGGCGGGATGTTCCTGCACGGGGCCCATAGGCCACCCACGCCAGCTAGCAAAGGAAGGCTCCAGAAATCACTGAAGGAGGAGGGAAGGCAGGGGGTAGGAGAGGGGGTCGGGATGCTGTTATAAAGTGGATTGTTCCCGTGTCAAAGGAAAATGAAACATTAAGCTACAAAGCAGAAGACCTCTATCGATCTATCAAAATATAGATACAGCGCCTGCAGTCTTCCTTCAGGACAGCATCAGGTGGGGGGCGTACACTACACCTCCCCAGGGAAAGCCGCAATGCTGTTGACATACCCACCCCACGCTGGTCCACTATACTGGCCGGTGAAGACAGGGCCGGGAGGGGTACCCAGGTGTGCAGCCCCGGTCACACTGCAGTCAGAGCCTGTCCAAGGGATGGGTGGGTTCTGACCTTCTCGCACACCCCACAATGCCTGCTGTAGCCAAGAGACACCCGCTGGATGCTGAAAACGCTTTGCAATCAGGCACTGACTTTGGAGTCTAAACACGGACTAGCCTTGGCCTTTTCAGTCTTGATAAACACACAGACATTTGGGGGTGTAGACAAAGCTGCCCCCTTCGCACTCTTACAGGGGCTTCGTGGTGCTCTATACACAACCGCTCTTCTCTCAGCAGCTTTCACTGCCTGGGCATGTCTTCCCAGGCAGAGGACACTGCAGTTGTGTTCAGTGGCCAGATGGCTGTTTTGGGATGAATGTTGCGTCCTTCTGGATTCTAGCCAAACTGGTTCATTCCTCCCTTGGAGGCTGGTGGCAGAGATTGGGCTGGGTTTGTTTCTGAGGGCTGAGGGCCAGTGCTTCCAGTGGGAGTGGGGGCTTCTCGGTGTGAGGAGTGGCAGGGATTTCAGCATGGCGTCTGGTGTTTTGAACTCCTTTACTCTGGTGCAGCCGGCGGTCCATTGGGAGCCTGCTTTCCACACACTGTAATGAACCAGGATTACAGCGAAATCATTTTCAGTGAGCGGAGCAGAGCAGAGTTTCCAGGAGGGCAGTTTCTGGGGCGCAGAGATGCAAGTTGTACTGAAAAAAACAGTTCCAAAGGGGGAGCTATGTTAGTCTAGGTCAGCAAAACAAACAAGGAAAAAGCAAGGGGGAAAAAAGGTGAGAAACATTACGATGGGAAAGGCAAGTGCTAATGAAGGCAGTTCAGCTAGGGTGATGTTTGTAATGTTTCTCACTCATCCTTGCATGTGTATATAGACTTCCTGACTGTAGTTTCCACTTCATGCATCTGACAAAGTGGGTTGGAGCCCATGAAAGTTTACGCTGAAAGAAATTTGTTCGTCTTTAAGGTGCCACAGGACTCTCGTGTTTGCTGTTCACAGACTAACATGGCTCCCCCTCTACAAATTCTCTTGAGCTGGTATTTGTATGTTGGGATGGAATGGAGGTGTCACAGGCCAGGCCAGCTTCCATCCAGCAAGTTTTGTAGGCTGACAATACAGTCAATATCCCTGGCAGGGTGTGTCTAGCTACTTTGTAGGAATGTGATTTCTGACTTTTGGGATCCAACAAATTAGCTGCAGCAGCAGATAAATCTCTGGAGCGTAGTGTGCATGAGGTACCCAGGGAAACTGAAGTCTTGCATTTCAGTAAAGGTTCAGGGTTGCGGGGGGTGTTGGTTCTAGCTGATTAGGTCCATCATGGATTGAAATGTGGCACTTCCTTGACATTGGCTTGCAGAAGATTCATAAATCTAAAGATTCCTGGGCCAGAAGGAAGCACTGCGACCATCTTGTGTGACCTCCTGTCTAGCTGAGGCCAGAAAACTGTCCCAAAATAATTCCTAGAGCAGAGCTTTTAGAAACCCCCAATTTAGATTTTAAAAAATTGTCAGTGATGATGAAGAATCCACCTCAACACTTGATAAATGGTTCCAATGGTTAATTACCCTCACTGTTAAACATTTATTATGCCTTATTTCCAGTGTGCTTCAACTTTCACCTGTTGGTTCATGTTGTACCATTCTTTGCTAGCTTGGAGAGTCTGTTGTTAAATATTTGTCCCCCATGAAGATATTAACAGGCTGCAGCCAAGACACCCTTTGCTCTTCTCTTTGTTAAACTAAATGGATTGAGTTCTGGGTGTCGGTCGCTAGAAGGCAGCTTTTCTAACTCTTTAATTATTCTTGTGGCTCTTCTCTGAACCTTCTCCAATTTTTCAGTATCCTTGACTTATGATTCCCAGAACTGGAGATGAGGTTCCACCAGCATGGGCCATATGGAGAGGAAAATAACCTCTCTTCTCCTACTCAAGGTTCCACTTTGTGGGCAGCCCAGGATCCCACTGGGAGCTCACGTTCAGCTGATGACCCTCGAGGACCCCAGGGTCATGGCTTTCCAGGGTGAGTAAGGCCTGCGTTCTTTGAGAGGACCCATGTAAAGCTTCTGAATTCTATGGGAATCTTTCCATTGAATTCAGTGGCCTGGAGTTTGGTGAGATTTTATCCCCAGTGGAGAACAGCAGAGTTACATTTGTTGCAGCCCAGCCTGAATTGGACTGGATTGCCGGGCCCCATTGAATCCCAATGGGTTGGCTTGCTGCTCTAGAGACTCCCCGTGTTGGCTACTGCATATCAGGGTACAGCCAGTGTTCTAGTATTTTTTGTATTGTTCAGGGTGCGGAGTAGCAACTGATAAGAACACAAATCAGGGTTGCAAGTAGCAGGGAACGTTCAGGATTGAGTTTCAAACAGCTTTACTGTACAGACTATGGTTTCCGTTGCTGTCTATTTGCAGGTGTGATCTGGGGATAGATCTGAATGCACATTTGTATCTTCATTTGTTGTGCGTATTTGCACGTGTGCATGCCTGATTGTATGTGTATGTGCATGTATGTTTATCTCCATAAATACACTATTGCTTCTTTGAATTTCCAGCAGCTTTGTGGGTTCACAGCATATTTTGCTATCAATAAATGTCCTGTTGGAGACATGGTGACATCTTGCACTTTGAAGTGTGCCGAAAGGCTTTTGTGCTACGTTTTTGTGGTGTTCCACACAGTGCAATTTGCAACAGGCAAGCTACGTGGAATGCATACGTAGGTCTCAAGATGTACACACACATTCACAGTGTGCTTTCCTGTGTCAGGGTGTAAATACCACACCCTGCCTTCCTCTGCGTTTTGTGTATTTGTGCTTTCACATATGCCTCTGCATGCTCCTGCCTACCAGCAAGTGAAGACTGTGCATTTAGATCCTGTGTGCTTCTGTGTACACATACACACACCCCTCTGCGTTCCAGTGTGTAGTGGAGTGTGTGTGTGTGTGAATGCTATTTAAATAAAAAAGAAAGGAAGTGAATCAGGGTCGTTTCCATTTTAATTGTAAAACAGATAAGCACTAAACACTTTGAAAAAGTAAATGACTTGAGAATAATTACTATCTATTACTCGGCGTCCCAGGGGGGCAGTTGGAGGAGCCCAGATGGCTACAAAAATGGGATTTAGCAGAAAATTGAAGACATTATTCACCGTAACACATTATCAATTACCTTCATATCAATTACAATAACCTTACATTAGACAACGGGCCAGGAGACTCTCTTCAGCCCCCAGCCTGAATAGTAATTGCACTATCCCTATGGATGATGTGGGGGGGGGGGCGGAGGGAGAGCAGGATGACAGGTCAGAGGGGGGATCTGGCAGCCCCCAGTGCTGTTGTTTTTCCTTCCCTCCCCGCAATCGCATCATGGAAGGTTTTTCTCTGTCCTGTTTGTTCGGTTAATCACTTTAAGGGAAGCTGATGTGGCTTCTTCCAAGAAATTCTGCTTGGCTTGTTGTTTGGGAAGTTTGGAGGCTCAGCATGGAGCATTCACACCAGCATCCTCTGCTTTTGGTTCTCTGCACTTCCCATTTAATTGGTGGGAAGGAGCAGGGATGCATCCAGCTACTTTGCATCCATGGTGGATGCAAGCACAGCAAAGACTGTGTCCTGGCACTTTCGTCTGTGGCTTATATCTCCTAATGTGACAATCTGGTTCTTTTCCCTAATGCTACAGGCAGTGGGGACAGACAGGCTCCCATGCCCAGACACAGCTTGGGGCCAGCTATCCCTCCCATCCCCCCGGCTTTGGGGTTTTTGATGAGATGGGAACTGATGTCTAGAGCAGGTTGGATGGGCAATCAAATGCACCTGCTCACCAAGTTCTATATCTGGATATTCAGGGCACAAGGTTCTGGGTGGCTAGTTTCTGCTCCATCATCAGAAGAGAATTCTGATGCCAAAAGAGCAGCCAGAGCTCTTAGAAAAAAAATATGGGAAAAGCCACTGATGTCTGAAGCCTTTACCCACAGGTGAAGGAAGGAGAGGCATCAAAGTATATCTTACAGGACCAGTAACATGAGGGGAGATGTTTGCTTCTCTTCCAGAGGGGTCAGCTACCTTTCCCTACAAACACCCAGAGCAGTGATCTTCAACCTTTTTCGGATCAGTGTCCCGTTTTTCAATATTTTCACATTTGCAGTAAGTTTACCGCCCACCCACATAAATTGTTCCTTTTTATAAATTGCCACTGTCGTTAAATTAATTGTTACATTGTCATACTGGTAATCGTTAACTATAATTTTCAATTTATTTGAATTTTAAACTCAGATATTTTAAATAGGATATCAAACAAATTTCATTCAAACAAAATGTATTCATTATTCATACAAACTTATTATTCATAAAAATATGAAATTGTATTAAAATAATTTGTTTTTTATTTTTCATTTCATTTTTAATGCGACATTTGTGCTTGGTGCCCTTTAACCAGAGATTCAATGTCAGGCTTTAAAGTTGATAGGGTCAGACGAAGATCTCCTCTTTTTACTATGTCCAAGCGATTTCTTTCTTTTGTAAGAAGACGATTGACTGCACTGAAACCTAATTCAACTAGATACGAATTTGGGAAAGCTGGATGAGCATGGCCATTATCTCCTTCCTTCATTTTTGTAGTGCCCACCAAAAATCACAAAACGCCCACTAGTGGGTAGTATCGCCCGGGCTGAAGACCACTGACCTAAATAATAGACATGGGAGGAGGTGTAAAATTCAGATCCAGATTTCCCTGTAATTGGAGACCTCTCCTCTCTCACACACACTCGCTTTTCTCTCCAGAGCAGGTTTAGCTACCAAGACACACTGGCCTTGCATATGGATGGGAAGTGAATGGGAGCATCAGGGGATTTAAGGGTTAAACAGCCAGTGAAGCATCCTTTTTTCTCCTCCCCCTTCCCAAGCATGCAGCAGAGTGTCCAGTGGGTTAGTGCAGGAAGAGGACTAATTGTTATTAAAAGGCTTTAATCTGGAGATTAGTGCTGGCTTCAGGCGCTGTTTGCACGCGAAGAAGACATTTCCGATGAGATGAACTAGAATTTGTCCCTGCTGTTTTGTTGATAGAAAATCATCTTCCCCTTGGTTTCGTCTCTTTATCTCTGTGTCCCTCTCTCTCTCTCTGATTATTTGCTTTTGCCTCTTCCTCTAAGTCGAGCTAAAAGCCTTATTACTTTCTTAATAGGAACTGTCCTCTCAGAGCTCAGTTGTGGCTTGTGGATTGACAAATGCTCACAGTCATCCAGGAGTCTCCCCCTGCATCCAAAATCTCTTGCTCAAAAGAGAGCCCTCCAGTCAGTGGCTCCAGATTAGACAGAATAATAATGTTTTCATTCTCCCTTGGGTTGTTAGAAGGACTCTCTCACGGGGGATCAAGCACCTACCAAACCCTTTTTGAACCACAGGACTGGCCAACTGCAAGCTCTCCTAGGGCAGAAGCCGAACATGATCTCCAGTGGGAGCGGGGAGGAGGGACATGGCCTTTTGAGGGCCCCACTCTCCCTATAGAGAAAATTAGTGTGAGACAATTAAATGACTATGTTTGGGAAGGGGTGGAAAGTTGATGTGCTTAAGTCAGCGCCCAGGGTGATGTCCCCATTAACTTGGATGGACATTGGCTCAGACTGAGGGTGAATGAATTTGATAATGTGCCTGGTCATTTTTAATATATATATAGCCTCTCATGTTTGTCCTGTGAGCCCAGGAGACCCTGATACCCCTCAAGAGCAAGGCCCATAGTGGAACCTGAGCTGCATCCAAGTACAAAAGAAATCTTCATGCATCTCGCCTGCCTTGAACGTATCAGCAGATGGTTCCTGCCGTGGTTCCTACTGTTCCTTTCCACTGTGGTTTTCCAAGAGATCTAAGGAAGGTGGGTGCTCAGCTCCTATTTAGAAACCCAGTGACAAAGCCCTAGGTAGAACCTCGCTAGGGGAACCGAAGGACCAAGGAGCTGGCCTATGAAAAAAACAGATGGGAGGGTTGGTTATTTGATTTGGAGGCTCCAACACTTCTCCCATTGAGACATTTAGATGTGGGGTATTTGGCTGAAAAAGACGTCATCTCCTTCGGAAATTGCACTGGGAAACCTGGAAATTCTAATCCACTGTAAGATTCTTTAAAGACCATCACAGTTTCCCTGTGCAATTTCTCTTTTGGGGAGTCTTATTTGATTGAAATTTCCAAAGATGATGCTGAACTTCTGTCTTTGTCTGAAAATTCAAGCTGTTACTGTTAACCAGATCTGCAGCTGGTGTCAATTGTTTCCATTTGTTCCATCAGATGACACTGATGCGCAACAGACCCTTTGTGTGTATTTCTTCCCTCCATTACCCAGCGTTGAACTTGCATGGACTATAATTTCAGGCTAGAACTCTTTTCTTTCCACTTGCCAAAAGGGGTGTATGTATTCAGGCTGCGACTGTGGCCCCTGTTCTTTGTGCATCTGTTGACATTGGAAAAGCCACACAGATCACATGTTACACCTTTGGGATGAATGTAGCAAGAACTGATTCTGGAAACGCTTTCTCCACTTGCATCCCTATGCATACGGGTTTTCATAAGTGCTCCATATGCAATAGTTCCCAATGGGACTCTTCGGGCCAGGTTTTCTCAAGTGACTAGAGGGGGGGAGAAAACTGGGGGTGGAACAGGTCACCAAAAATATTGATGCAAATGGCATTTTCAATCTTTGTCAAAAACCTGATTTTTTTCAGCCAAAACTTGCTAAAGCATAAGGTTGGGCGGAGAGGGTGTTGTGTTTTTTTTCCTTCCAGTTTTTGGCTGTAATTTTTCACTGTCTGACAAAAATCACACATTTGTGAGGAATGCAGCTTGTTCGTTTTGTCAGAAGCCCAATTTTCCATCAGAAATATTTTGAGAGAACGCTTTTGATGAGCTTGTTTGGAAACCTTGCCGACGGTGGTTGACACCCACATAACACCTGGTCCTATCCCTGTGATTTACCCCTCTTCCCTCAGTGTCCTGTTCATTCTGTGAGCTGGATGGAGCTCTGCTTTCTCTTTACATGGAACATTTCTTCCATTTGGTACTGAGCCTTCTTGACTAGGCCAAGGGCAGTTGGACACTGTTTTCAACAGAACCAGGAAATCCTGTGGGGCAATTTGGAGATTCATCATACTCCCCTACTTGACCTATTCTGGACAATTGGCTTAGTGCCTTTTGCACAAATTTAAGAGGTACCATCAGCTTAAAAAGCACCCCTTGTCTTTTTTTAACCCACCATTGTTACAAGCAACACTTCAAGCCTTAATCTTGCAAAGAGGTCCATGCAGAGTGGGCCCTAACTTTCCTATGACTGTAACAGATTAGAGGAAAAATATCTGTCCATTTCTTTGATCATTGCTCTGGATCTATTTTAATTGGATAGGAGGGGAACAACCTGAGCCCATGATGCAACTTGTTCGTATTCAACTTCCTGAAAATTGATGCTGACACAATGTACAGATATTAACGGCCAGATTTTCTCTAAATATCTAGGGATTTTGGATGTCTACCTTTTGGGGTGCCCAACTTGAGACTACTTAAAGAGGTTGGATTTTCAGAAAGGGCTGAGCACATATCTTCTGAAAATCCAGCCCCTACAAAGTGTCTCTAGCTGGGGACTTAAAAGCATAGGTATTTAGAATCACTAGTCACTTCTGAAAATAATGGCCATTGTACATTTTTTGCTTGGCATTGATTTTAAGCAAGTAACCTGTTGCACACTCCTGCTGTGTGGTGCGAACTCTCACGATTTTATTGCAAGTTTAGTGATATTTAGTGTGTTTCCAGCTCCTGAAGTCATGTGAATATATGAGAACGTCAGCTTACATTAAGAAAAAAAAAGATACATTATGAAACCGCATTTGTACAGAGAAAGCAGGAAAGCATGTCCCGAGTGTATCCTGGAGTTCAAAACCAAACTGATAAATAAAAAAGAATTCAAGGTTTAGTCTTTTTTGAAGGCTTGTGCTTTTTAAGCCAACCTCCTGATTTGAGGCGGGAAGGGCAGGAGCTAAGTCTTGATTTTTTTGGTCATTGTGCAAGTAGGCCTCATTGCATTTCTGCATGCTTAGGGGAATGTGGAGAACAGCTCCATGGTCGGCCCAAGCTCCCCTGAATGTTCTGGAGCCTGCACTTTGAGGAGGCAGCTCCAGCGTGCAGATAAGGGGCTGGATTTTCCAAGTGCTCTGGCAGGGCACTCCCAATTTAGGGCCTGATCCAAATGGAAAGACTCCCCCTGGCTTGTGGCTTCAAAGGGCTGTGGATTAGGTCCTTAGCCAAGGAAAGGCAGGTTCTGGACACATAATGGACATCATTCCCAGCCCAAGCCAGTCCGCTGCGTGGCAGTTCTGTAAGGAGCAGCAAGTCTCTTTACTCAATGTGCAATCACTCATCCCTGATCCTCCCTGCAGCTCTCCAAGGGCAGGGGATTAGCCCTCATGGTCTGGTAATGGTTTTAGCAATTGTAAGGAGAATAAATAAAGAAATAATCCTAGCCCCAGAAGGGGCCTCTGTGCCCCAAATCCAATTAGCCAATCGTGGCTTTTCACTTAACTACAATGCCTTTAATTGGATCAGCGAGACAAGGGGAAGGGAATAAAACAGCAATGAGTAAGTTAGCATAGTGGGCGGAGCCTGTTCTCATTACTCCAGTCTTAAATTCAACCCCAAAGATTTCCAGCTACCAGTGCCACCCAGCTGGCCACGCAGAATCCCAGCATGTTCCAGCCCTGAAAGGTGCCCAAAATGCTTACTGCCACGGAGCCACGGATTTTAAGGCCCCAGGGAAACAGTATGATCATCTGGTCTGCCCACCGTCATAACACAGCAGGCTAGAGAATTGCACCACGATTCGGCACCCTGTATACTAAATTGTACCGTTCCTCCCCATTGCAGTCCACTTCCGGGCACTGGAAAGACACGCTCCTCTGGTTCTTGTCTCAGGAGAGGCACAGGGGATGAATCAGCTCAGTTTTAGGAGCAATTCAGTGGAATCTGTGGGCTCCAGGGTCCCTGTGAGAAATTTGTTTAAAACTCCTTGTCCCAAAACACCCTTGCCAACGACTGCCACGAAGGTGATAGGGAACTGATCAAACTTATTGCAACAAATGCAAAACGTCCTGGGAAATCTCCCAGATCACAAAGAGCCTAGATGAACCTGTGACTTAGCAGACGAGGCATTCTTCAGAAAGTGCTGCGGTCCCTTGAAGAGGAAAGTAGCCAGAGCTCCTGTGAGGGGCCAGCTGCCTCCCGTTTGGCCTGAAGCCAGGGCTCCTAGGCCATAGGGGACAGGTGAGATCCACTCAGCGCCAACAGAAGGAGCAGCAGAGAGGTGTCTGAGAAATGAGCGGCGAGACCGGAAGGAGGAGGTACCTATGAGCTGCCAGCAATGAGTTCTGAGCTGTGGGGGGGACTGGCTGGAGCCAGAGAACCCGGCTGAACTGTGTGAAGGCTTGTGCCGAGGCCCATAGGAAGGAATGAGAGGCAGAATACATTTGGTCAGTGTAAGCAGGGCCCAGAAATCAGCCTGTTGATGCTGGGACACCTGACTTGGGGGTACAGGAGAAGACTTGTGGGGCTTGGGATTCCCTGGAAGATGCAAACAATCTGGGTAGCTGATGTCTGCCAAATGGGCAACCTGGGATCAGTGGCCGTTGAGTGGGATTGAAGAGCTGCTGCGTTTCGCCTTGTTTTACTTCAAGGGTTTGAGAGGAGACCCAGAAGACAGGACCTCCCTTGCTCTCGGAAAGGCCTGGGGAAGGCAGGTTGAAGAGGTTCTGCCTGCAGGGAACTGGTTATTTTCCTGTGGCAGGCCTGCAAATAGACCTGTAAGAAGCAGGGAGGCCCTAGGGAGAAGCTGTCAGAGCACTGAGGGAGGGGAGACTGGGAGGAAGCCTGATGGGAAGAGAGGTCTCCAGCGGATCATTTATTTGTACGTTCAAGTGGATGTTTATCCCTGAAGGGGACCAAACATAAAAAGTGACCTGTCACGAGCAGTAGGTCGTGGAAGATGTACGCAAAGACAGGCCATGAAGACCTGCAATGCCTGCTTTGACACCAAGGAGTGCTACCTCTGTGTGGAGCAACTAGGCTGTTGTCAGTGATTAGACCAACCTAAATCTTTAATTTGTTTGGATATTTCTTTTAGCAAATGGCTTATTTTTAAAAATGCAACGTTGCTGGTTTCCAGGATCTTGAAGTATCCAAAGCCCACAGAAGAGCACTCCGTCGGATTCAGAGGCAAAGCAGTGTAAGAAGCACAGGAGAGACAAAAACATGAAAGCATAGAGATTAGAGATTGTTGCCATTTTTTCTAATGCAAAAACTTTGCCGACATTTGGAACTTCTTTGGGGGAGGCTGGGAAGAAGGAACCTTTTTTGATAAAAATTTATCTCATTTTTCCTTTTGCTGTTTTAAATGTTGATGTTTCAAATGTTTAGAACTTCAGAGATGGAAATGCTTGAAACAAATATAATGAAATTTCTTTGACCAGATCTATCAGTAACCTCTGCTTAGCCATGGGTGAAGAGCTATTCAGATAAAAAGAAAAGTGTAGTAGCAAACACATTCACCAGATTCAACATGTGCACCCGTAAGATTCTTTTTGTTCCTTGTCTTCTGCTTGTTTGAGTGTTGCCAACGCTCATGATTTTAGTGCAGGCCTCACACTATTTACTGTTTTATAAGCTCCAGCTCCAGGAGTCATGTGAATACACCAGACCCGCAATTTCCCTTTAAAACAATTGAGTTTCTAGCTCGTGGTGTTTTAGAGTAAAGTTTGAGAATATGAGCCCTGAAGGTTCAGAACCCAAAAGGTAAATAAAAGAGAGTCAAAATATATTCTTTTTAAGAATATCTGAAACTTGGGAGGGCCTGCCTGATTTTTGAACATCTGAGATTGATGACACTGTTTCTCTTTGAGCAGCCGTCTTCGCACAGAAATGTAGGGACTTTGAGAAGTCATCAAGTCCAGCCACCTGCTCTTTGGGAGGACCAAGTAAACCTAGACCATCCCTGACAGGAGCTCCAGTGATGGGGCCTCCACAACCTCCCTTGGAAGCCAGTTTCAGAGCTTAGCTACCCTTAAAGTTAGAAAGCTTTTCGTAATAACTAACCTAAATCTCCCTTGCTGCAGATGAAGCCCATTATTTCTTGTCCTCCCATCAGTGGACATGGAGAACAATTGATCGCTGTCATCTTTTAAAACAGCCCTTAACGTAGTTGAAGAGTTTTGAGGTCCTCCTCAATTGTCCTTTCCCAAGACTAAACATCCCCATTTTTTTTAACCTTTCCTAATAGGTCAGGTTTTCTAAATCTCTTTGTTCCTGTCCTCTAGACTCTCCTATTTATCCCCATCATTCCTAAAGTGTGGTGCCCAGAACTGACCACGAAATTCTAGCTGAATCCTCAGCAATACCAAGTAGAGCGGAACAATAGCAACCCATGTCTTTCATATGACCTTCCTGTTAACACACCCCAGAATACTAGCGCTTTTTGCATCCGAATCACATTGTTGACTCATATTTCAGTAACGCTATAATGCCCAGGGTCTTTTAACACTAGTTATTCCTCATTTTGTAGTTGTGCATTGGTTTTTCCTTCCCAAGTGTAGTATTTTGCACTCATCGTTACTGAATTTCATCTGTTGATTTCAGACCAGTACCCCAATTTCTCAAGTTCGTTTTGAATTCTTAACCCTGTCCTCCAAATTCCTACAACCCAGATTTTGTAAGCATACTCTCTGCTCCATTATCTAAATTGGATCGCTCGTGCGCTTAAATTTAGGAATGTACTGAGTGCTTTGCTAAATTAGGGCCTGTAATCAACAGGCGTCCATGGGGCTGTCACACAAGACTCCAATCTTTACTGTGAGTCTGAAAAGCATATTCTTCCCACAGGAGGTCAGGGGCTTCACGGCAGCCGGGTCTAGATTTGACATAGGGGGCGAAGCTTAAAAGCAGGCACTCAGTGATGAGAACAATTGGTCCGTGTCTCGGAGATTCCGTTTTTCAACCAACCTTGTAACTGAAATTTGGATTAAACAAAAGAAAGCAAATAAAAAAGAATTGACCGTATTTTAGTGATTTCCCCCTGCTGCATGTCTTGGCCAGGTGTGGTGAGGACCTGGGTGTGTTAATAGGGGCAAATTGTTGTAGCTCCGTTGGTTCCAAGTTATGTGCCTTGTCCCTTCCATCCAGGGCCAGATTAAGGTGCCCCTGGGCCCCAGGCTGCACAGTTTCATGGGGTCCCCCGGGACCCTGCCCCCCACAACATGGCAGCAGCCAGCCTCAGGGTGGGGCAGTGCTCGGATGCACTGGGGTCCAGGCCGGCAGACCAGGAGCGGCCAGAGGGCTGCCTCTCTTGGAGCGCTGACGGTGAGGCTGGCCTGGGGGCAGGGCATCGGGAGGGGAGGGGACTGGGATGGCGCAGAGTGGCCGGCGTGTGGCACTTGCAGACAGACAGCGCAGCACTCCTGAGGTGGGGACGCCCTCCCCTTGAGCGCTGTCAGCTGGCCGTGAGCAGGTGGGGCAGGGAGACCAGGAGAGGCCGTGCTGTAGTGATGGGTGGGCAGGGAGGAGCCAAGCCCCTCGGTACCAGGCTGCAGGGGTTGCCGGGATGGGGGCGCTGCGAGGTGTGGGGTTGCATGGAGCGCCCGAGGGAGAATAAATGTAGGCTTGGCCTCTGGGTGCCAGTGCGTGCCTGACAACCTCACTACGTCACTAAGTAGAGGGGGCCCCAGCCAGCAGCAGGCTGGGCATTGTGGGCACCAGTGCCCAGGGCTGGATTTTTGCAGGGGCCATGGCGCCCTCCTTCGCGTGGGGATGCAGCCCCTAAGATCCCTGCTTTAATCCAGCCCTGCTTCCATCGATAGAATTTGGTCTGTTAAAAGCCATTCCCTCAGCCACTTTGTTTCTTTTATAAATGCCGTGACAGACAAATCTTAGTTAAAACTAAACTAAACGCTACCTCTGGCGTCGCACTTTCTAGGCCCACTTACATCTATACAATCTCCATAAATCAGTGGGACACATTCAGATTGCTTCGACCCTTGTGTAAATCCAAAGTAATTCCATTGCCCTCAGTGCAGTTACTCTGGATTTAAATCGAGGTATCTCAGATTAGAATCTGGTCCAATGCAAGTTGCACAGGGGTGACTGGAGGCGAACTTGGGCCAGTGTTTATGCAGTGCGCTCACCAAGAACCTGGTTCTGGTCTGTTTCACCCCTGTACATCAGGAATAACTAGAAAGTGTAAATGATCACAGGATTCAGCCCAAACCCCAGTGACAAGTGCTAAAAGCACCATTATCTCAAAGTAATGCAATGCCATTAACAGACAATAATGAGTTTTGTTGCAGCCGATGGTCATTAATTCCAGTAGAAGAGTGGCTCGCCATGGAGGGACCTATGGCATTGAGAGTTTGCAGCAGGTATGCCATTAATTTGTGTCCCCATTCTAAAGAAGTTCTCCAAAGACCCAAGAGTGAGCCCAGGGCTATATGCACTAGACCAAAATCCTGACAAACCCTGAAATCTTCTTCCAGCTGTGGGTGCAGAGTTGAGGAGCCAAGTCCCATTGCTTTGCAAGGAGGAAGGGGTAGTGGGATGAATGCTATGGAGAGCTTGGAAATTGTTTATGATGCAAATACGCTTAAAAGACCCACATTGCCTCCCCTGGGAAAAAGAGCTTAAAATTGAAGTCTAACGATAACAAATGATTGTTAATGAGTTGTCTAAACATAATAGATGGAAAGAATTAAAAGCCTAGAATAAACAGTGTTTCATTAAAGCACAATAAAGAAACAACACGAGTTTCATATCTCAGGATAAATATGCTCTCACCGGGAGCAGAAGGGGAATGACTTGTGTGGGGGCGGGGAGGAATGGACAGGGAATGGGGGCTGAAGTAGTGGGGGAGACCATTCCTATCCTTCAGCGGAAGCAGGAAAGTGTGACGAGCTGGGCGGCTGGACACCGATGGAGGGGAGAGTCCGACTCAGCCGTGGCCGTGTACCTGTCACGGGCCACTGTTCAGCAAGGTACATAAGCACTTGTCTAACCTGGGATTCTTTACGTGCTTCGTTGATTTCACTGGGATGCCCCATGTGCTCAAAATTAGACACATGCTTAAATATCTGGCTGAATTAGGGCCTAAGTTCCTAATATTGGTATTAGCTTAATACTGTGCAAGACACAGCGGGAGACCCAGTCCCTGCCCAGGGAAGCTTGCAGGAAAATCGTGGCAAGATTCTGCAGAACAGGCAGTGAATTTCTCATCAGAGAAAGCAGACATGCCATGTAGAACCCTCCTTTAAAGACTGCAGGGAAGAGCTGGAAACATTGTGCAGTTCTGCAGAGAGAATCCATGAGTGGTTTAGAGGAACTGGTTTCACTGGCTGGACCTATGCCACATCTATCTCTGTAACGTGGCATGTCACAACCACACTTTAGATCAAGGGTGTATTTAGGGTTAGTGAAGGGTTAATAAATCTCCCTCTATGAGTTTGCCTCCCGACACATTTATAGTGAAGATAATGTAAAATAATTTTGACTATAAAAAATGGAATTTCCAAGTTGTTCCCATTTCGCACCATTTGAAATGGATTCTTTGTTCCTAAAAACCATATTTAGTTGCTTTTTTTTTATGAGCAGCAATGTTATCAAAGGCATTTCTTGGAACTTTTCATTTCCTGAAATCTGGGATTTAGTCAATGGAAAATTTCAGCACCTGTTTAGGTGACAGCTTTTGCTTTGTCTTTCACAGAGTCAAAGAAATTTATTGGGAAACATTGAAAAAACCACATTTATTTAGTTGTGAAAAAAAAAATTTCCCCCTCAAAAAGCTTTTTATCCAAACATTTTGATGGGCTGTAGTCCATGTTTCCTGGTGGAGTGTGTAAAGCAGTATGTGTGAACACAGACGTGCTGAATTTTTAAAGTGTGTGTGCTTCTCTTTATATTTCGATATTGCAGATATAACAACAAAAATCCTGTGGCATCTGAAAGACTAACAAATTTCTTTGTGGGCTCCAATCCGCTTCATCAGATGCATCTGATGAAATCTGTTAGTCTTTAAGGTGCCACAGGATGTTCATTGTTTTTGCTGTATACAAATTAACCCAGTTACCCCTCTGGAACTTATATTGCAGATATGTCTCTTGTGGGAAGGTCTTTGAAGTAGGAATGGTCTCTTCTTAGGTGTCATACAGAATACACTGTACAACCCCAGTCCTGACGGGAGATTTACAGCAGTTCAGACAGAGCCTGTTCCTGCCCCTTTATTCATGCCGATTAATATCTTCCTTTGTGATTGGTCTCATCAGAACCTAAGGGCTGACTTGTGGGATATGAGGTCCCACCCAATGTGAGGAAGGCTGGTAAAATCAAACCCATAATTAATACTTTCTGTCTCAGCATTTCCCCCCATAGCTAAATGGCTTTTGCCAGAATGGAGACATTTCCGGTTTTTGTCAAAAATGTTCAGGCGTTTGTCAAAAAGTTGAAATTGTGTGGTTTTTAGTTTAGAAAAATGTTCAGTTTCCATCTTGGGTGTTTTGGATAAAAACTTGCAATATTAAAAAAAAAGTTGATGCTACTGAAAAAGATTTGATGACATTTTTCAGGGTGAAAACTATTTTCTGGCCCATTCCCTTACCAATAACAGTAATGATGGGTACGTGCTTGGGTTTAATGGCATTCCATCTGCTTGCGGGTGTCTGCACGGCTGTCTTTTTAAGCAGAGAGTGCACGACTTGTTGATAATGTCGGTCTGAGTTGCACAGAACCCTTGTGCAGGTCTAGCTGTGAGCGAGACATCTCTCACATTAGCTGTGTTTGTATTTAATGGCACACGTGAATGGAGGAGAACGACACACCTCTAGATGTGTGTGTAGCCTTACCTGCAGGGCGGGACTTGTGACAGGACTGAGCAGTAGCATTTGAGAAATGGTTGAGTGAAGTTGTGTGCAACCTACTTTTAACAACAGAGTTTGCGGGTGGGTTCCAGGGTCCATATCCCTGGGGGAGCCACATTTATGGCTAGCGCAAGTGCAGATGCGTGAGCCGGCTTTGTATGTGTGCCCGCCCATGTCTGTTAATGCAGTGGAGCGTTAGGAGTGTGATAACCATGGGTATATTTATATTTAGTACGTGCAAGGGCAGGAGTGAGATGTCTGTGGGCGCTCCCAGGTGTGAGGGAGTGCAGGGTGGGGGGATCTAGATATCTAGGCCCAGCAGATGACAATTCCAGTGTGTGACAACATTTGAGATTTTTGAATTTGACTTTGTTCCAGCCTGGAACAAAACCCAACCTGTTCATACATGTTCACAAAGCAGAATTGTATCAAAGCACAGTTTTGTGCATGCGTGCGTCCTCTTTCTCTCATTAGACGGGACAAGGGAACTTCTGAACCGAAAATCTTTCTCAGGAAAAACTCTTGTCGAAACTGACGCGTCTCCGTGAAACGTTTTGGCTTCGCCTAAATGAAATTTCACCCAAACAATTCTGAGCACCTCTAAGGTGATCTGTGAGGGTCCATGTTGTACGGATGCAGATCCGCAGTAACCACATGGGTGGTCTGTTAGCTGTGTGTCTTGACGGTGCCTTTTCCACGTGTGCTTGTGTCCAATTGCACTGCGTGCATTTGTGTGTGGTCAATGGCGTGTATGTGTTTGTTTAAAGACCTGACTGCGGGTGTGTGACACACATCCTTGCCTGCCCGTGCGAGCAACAGCAGCCCTTAGTTAGCCAGCCCTGACCTGGTCAGTAAATCACAGTGCAGTTTGTTTCTTCCATCATGGACTCCATAGAGAATCAGACACACTGTGCTGAGCTGGTCCTATCTGCAGCTACCCGGACAGCAGCTTTATCTTGCCTTGTAAAACCACAGCGCCTGGGACAAAAGAGTTAATCTCTGCCTTTGTTTCTCTTCCTCTCACTCCTTTCTTTTGCAGCGGGACTGAAAGGCAAGACGAGAGCAGATCCATCAATGTCAGCCGCTTTCGGCACATCAGCACTTTTGGGGGGTTTATTGGGGGCTAGCCCATCAGCAGAGCTTCCACACATTCTGCAGGCAGGCCCCTCCTCCCGAGAAGCATCCAGGCAGCCTGGAGAAGCAACACCAAATCCAGAGTGCTACTGACCAGTGACTGGGTGACAAATGAGTCTGTACAGCATCTCCTCTACTGGTACATTCAGGAAGGGAAGCTGCAGCCAAGCTCTGGGGTAGATGGCAGTGAAACGGCATTAATTTCTGGGCATCTACAGTGGGAGAGAGAGAGGTACAAACACACACTTGCTTTTTTAAACGGCACAACGTCAGTACAAGACAGTGAGCTGGAGAGAGACGACAGATTGACAGGTGAAGGAAGCAATTCATAACAGTGAAGCAGCTGGTAAATACCCAGTTGCTTTTCACACACAGAACACACAACTCTCTATAAAGTGCATGTGTGTGTAATAATCTGAGTGCAGCGTCAACGTTGCACAGCAAAAGGCGAGGATAAATGGGAAGTGCAAAAGTTAAGGTTCGTTAATTTGGCAGCATATGTCTTGCATTTTATTCACAGGGGATGGCATTTTCAAAAGCGCCTATGAGGCTCGGGCATGCAAGTCTCAATGGTTTGTGCTCCTAAATCCCTTAGGTACTTTGAAAAATGCATTTTTATATGGTAATCAGTGTTGTTTCTGAGTCTCTCTTGCAAAGATTTATTCATTAAGCTGCATGACACCACTGTGAGAGGGAAACTGAGGCACAGAAAATAAGTGACTTGTCCAGGGATGTGCAGGAAGCTGGCAAATGAACCCAGATCCCCTAATTCTAGTGATAGAATAATTTCCTCATCATCTTGGCAAGTGATTTTTGGAGCAGGTACATGTATTTGTTTTACTATGCACCTTTTTAGATGCCTCTGAATGCACTGAGTTACATGTGCATTTATCCGTATACTGTATGTGCATGTGGGGAATTCACCAAAGCATTCTGGGCTAGAGAAGCAATTTACCTGCAAGACCTTCCTCTGCTGTGGTATATACTGAAAAACACAAACAGTCAGTGCTTTTTTAGGGGGGGGGGAAGGTGCTGGTACTCAGCCAGGGAGCTGGGGCCACGCTTTGCTGTGAAAAAACGGTGCTGGTACTCTACTCCTGAGTAAAGAAAAAAAAAAGCCCTGCTAATAGTAAAGAAAAAACCCTGCTAATAGTAATGTATTAAGTGTCTGTAGCGAACCTGGGTTTGAAAATATGACGTGCACCACAGCTGAGATGACATTGCTCAGTGATGTTCCTTTTTGCATTTTGTGACTCTGTTTTTACTCTTAACCCTAAATGTTACACTAATATAGTCTTATGCACTGCTCCCTCCATCCCCCTGCCAAAATGTGTTTTAAAATTGCCAATTTCTTTTAAAAGAAAGAGAAAAAAAAGATTTTTTTTAAAGATATTGGCGACTCGGAACCTAACTCAGTGTTTTCTACTTCTCGAGCTACCTCAAATTTTCCCCATCTTCAAAGCGTCTGACAAAGTGGGATTTTCTCCCACAAAAGCTCATGCGATAAATAAATTTGTTAGTCTTTAAAAGTGCCCCAGGACTCCTTGTTTTTTCAATTTTTTTTTTTTTTTGATATCCCAGCTCCAGGAGTCATGTATTTAGGTGAGAATTTCAGCTGCTTTTTTTTTTTTAAACTGAAAGTTCCTATTCCTCCTGGTTGCGGAGAAAAATAGGACCTAAATGCATCCTACAGGCTCAAAAAACAAGGCAAATAAAAAGGACCCCAACTGTATTACCAAAAAAGTCCCAATTTTAAAGATTAACTCCTAATTTTGGGGGACCTGAGTCAAGATCTCTGTGTGTTTATGATAGGCATCACCACTCTGCAATCTCCCTCTGAATGTGTGCAGTTAAGGCTCTTTCATGTCTGTATCGGTGCTTTTGCAAGTGGTCAAACAGACTTCAGATCTGTTAATGGCACCGATAAACTGGCCCAGGTGGGATGTTTACAAAGATTTCTCATGGAACTTGAATCGTAACCAGAGAAGTTGCAGAGATACAGCATCTGGGTTGGAACCAGAATTTGTTTCATGGGAGAATCGACGATTCTGAACGTTATCTTGGTTCCAAATCAGAAGAGACCCAAAGAACTTTGAAATTTCCTGCAGCAGACAGTTTTTGAAAAATTGAAAATATTTTGAAATACTTTGTTTAATAAAATCAGAATGGTTCTTTCTGGTTTTGACTTGAACGTTTTCTAAACTCAAATTGTTTTCAAGTGAAAAAGGGAAGCCTTCAGATAGCAAAATGATTCGCTGTGACATCGCTAAGTTCATGCCTTTAGATTTTTTTTTTCCAACTGAAATGAAATTGACAAAACATTTTAATTTTGAGAAAACAACATTTGCCAACAGAAAACCGTTCCACTGAAAATTTTCTGACGGCGGCACTCATAGCCACACTTGTTAACATATGCCTTGGCAAACCCACATACATGCTTGGGAGTACATAGATATACACACATGCACTACAGCGTTTACTAACCAATGGTATTGTGTTCCAAAGGGGGAGCCGTATTAGTCTATTGCAGAAAAACAGAGTCCTGTGGCCCTTTTAAAGACTAACAGATTTATTTATCGCATGAGTTTTCGTGGTTCTCCCAGGAAAGCTCATGTGATAAATAAATCTCTTAGTCTTTTAAAAGTGCCACAGGACTCTGTCTGGTTTTTTTTGATGGTATTGTGGTCGCACTTTCAAAGGCTCTGCAAAACCAGGAGATCACAATGGAGAGTCCCGGTCGTGAAAAACTTAGTGCAAACAAAGTCAGCTAGAACTATGCCCATTTTACACATGCAGAAATAAGGCAGAGAGCCCAAGACAATGTAGCCCAAGACACTATGAGAAGGTGATACAGAGCTGGGAACTGACCCCAGGATGCCAAAGATCCCCCCTTCCCCCCCGATCTAGAATCTCAATCATTCAGAATGAGCAATGAAGCTGAAGTTTGGGAGTTTCAAGTTTGGGAGGAATCTGCAACTAGCTTTTTGCTGTTAGTCACCAGATGATTTCTGCACATACTTCTTGGTCTGTAGATTGATCGTGAACCGTTCTTTGTAAGGCTCTGCTATTCAAAACTGGAATTGTTTTGAGTGGAGACATTGATCGCCGGTATGTTTCTGTCCCCTGATTGGATAACAACAACCTTTGCAATCAGTTTCGGGGGCCATATTTGCTTTCGATTATCATGCTGAGCGTGGCTTTCTGTAAGCCCTCGGTTTTAGCTGTCCAGGTGAATATTCTTCCCAGGAAACTCATCTGGAGTATTCACAGCTTCAGATCAGGTCTGTGCAGCAAGCGCTGCACAAATTAGTTCAGAACAGATGTGTGAGCGTATCTCTTTGAAAGCAGGGTTCACCCAAGGCCAAAGACCCTAGCTTTCCAAAGACTGAATCTCCAGGAAGTCCCCAGGCAAGCGTGGGTGCACACCTCTTTGCTATGTGAAAGTGTTCGAAGGGGCCGGAATCATGATTTGAAAGTAGCGATGGGCCCTGAATGGGAAGAGTCAGGCTGAGCAGAGCTGCTCAGAAATTTTCCCCTGGAAAACGCCAGTTTGTTACAGTGGAAACGTTTCATGGGAACATGTCGATTTAAAGAAAAAATTCTACCTCATTTCTCGCCGGCTCCCTCCAGCTCTGCAGAAGCCCATTTAGCGAGTCTGACAAAGTGGGATTTTCTCCCACGGAAGCTCAAGTGACAGATAAATGTGTTAGTCTTTAAAAGGGCCCCAGGACTCCTTGTTTGTTTTGCTGAACTAAACTAACACGGCTTCCCTCTGGAACTTGTCAGTGGAACCAAGGTTTCCTGTCTTCCAGCTCTTCTGCAGCCTAGCAGACAGCGGGTGTGAGACGAGACTCCCAGGCACACAAAAAGGCCACAGCAGTGCGGCTCAGCTCCTGGGTTGACTGACAGCTGGGTGAGGCTTGTGCTCTGAAAATGGGCTGCATGAAACCCCGAGACAGGTGGGTCTGAGTCCAGGTCCCAGCCTGAGCAGGAGCATCTGTCTGGCTAATTTTAGCCTGCAGTGCGAGCCCTAAGCAGCTACCCTGGGAGTTGGTGTCTGATATTACTGTCACCGCGCCCAGACAGACAAATCTAGGAGCCTCCGCAAACAGCTTTGCTATCATCAGCCCGGGAAGCAGGTGTGGGTGAATCTGGGTGGCGCGGCGACTGGCTGCAAACGGACCGTCACATCCGGGTGCTCTTTGGGAAATGAATTATTCCTTCCCGCTGTGAGGGAGGCTAACCTCTTAGCTGAGTGCCTGCTGCTCGTGTGACACTGGTGAGGGACAGGCTTACGGGGTGTGTCTCAGGGGTGTGTGTCCACGTGGTCTTATGTGTGCTTGTATGGGCTGGGAGGGATGGTGTGTGAGGGCGTGGTTGTGCGTGCAGGGAGGCCGATGGCTGTGTCTGTGGAGGAACCCTGTCCCTTTCCTTGGGTGTCAGGTGGTAGCCCTGAGGATGTGTGGGAATACTGAAAATCCCTTTGCCTTGCAGAGAAGTATGGGTACCTGGGGGTATGGCCGATACCCGTGTGTGGAGATGTAGGTTTTCTGCCTGTGGTGATCTGTGTGCGATGCCTAGGAGCGTGTGTGCACTTCTGTAACACGAACGTACACACTTAGACGTAGGGCACGCACTGCTATGGAGGCCAAAGCGATGCAGTTAATTGGGGAAATAAATACACGCCGACCCCACTGACTTCAATAGGCCTAGTCCTGATCTAGCCAGGTGTAACCGGAGAGCAGGATCGGGCCTTGGGGGTTGTTTTAAACCCCTCTCTCTGTACTGAGGCCTGCCCCATGTGGAGTGGGGACCTCGCGCTGCACGGGCTGCGCTGCCTTGTCATCTGGGGCTTTCAGACTTGCTCCCGTCGCCCGGGAAGACAGGGTGCTCCTTTAGAGGAAGCCTCTCTAATTGCATCCAGAATCAGGAAGTGCCCTAATTGGCTTCGTTAGGCAGAGCCGCGCTGAGACTCAGGCTGAGGTGTTCTTGGAAATTTCTGTTATTAATTTAAACCTTATTAATGGCAAACACAGGCTGACATTTTACATGGTTTACTTATGTTCTGCAAGTCACTGCTACAAAGTGGTCTCTGCCATAAGGCGAGACAGCCCCGCCGGTCTGCCTTGCCATTCGCTGCGGTAGCTGATAACAGAGGAGAAATCAATCACCAGCTCAGATCCCTGCAGGCTGGACCTGGGACAACGGGATCATCCCTGGCAAATCTCCTGGGTGGCACTTGGGGTCCTGGGAGAAACCGAAAGGCTCAGAGAGAAGGGGATAAATCCCTGGAGAAGAGACACTTACATGAGCTGGATGGAGTGAAAACTTGGGCTGCCCAGACTGCTTGACTGTTGGCTCAAAAATCAGATGGTCCAGCTTTCTGAGGGGAGGAAGCCACTCATATAATATAGTCAGCGTTCTAACCCCCAAAGCCCATAAAACTACAACCAAACTTGACGTCCACAATGCCACTGTCCGGAGATGTCCTTTGGGGTTAGATTTCAGAGCATGGTGACCCAGGGGCTGGCCGGAGCTGTACCTGATGCACCCTCGTGTCAGTCCAAAAACACTGTGCTTCCAAGCAGCCGGCATAGTCACACGGGCCACAGCACAGCTGCAGAACTGAACCCATTGACATGACAGTGTGAATCCAGAGGCCGCAGTGACTCAAGATTTGCACAGGTAGAGCTGGCCAGGGTTTTCTGACATGGCTGGTGTTTTAAGGGCCTCTGTTTCTTGGTGCCCAGCTTGAGACACTGGAGGCATCTCGGTTTTGGGCACCCAAAATCACTAGTCTCTTCTGACAGTGGTGGCCACAGAGGGCGTAATGTGATCCCCTGGAAGGGAAGACAATATAACTAGCCACAGTCTGGCTCCAAGTTTAGCTGTTCATAAACCCCCCCGAAACCTTCCGTGAAATAAAGTCCCACAGCCAGATTCTCAGATGTCTGAGTAGGCCAACGGTTGACCCATCCCAGTCCAGCGGCGATTGTCCTTTGGATCAATATCTACTGGGAGCCAAACACCATAGCGACCAGTAGGGGAGGACGCTGCCATGGGCAAGCCCACCCTTCTCCTAGATCTCTTTGGGTATTGGGCCAAATCCACGGCCCAGTGGGTGGAGCTCTACTGCTGAGCATCAGGACAGAGTCCCAGGGGGCCCAGCATCCCTGCAGGCCAGCAGGACCTTTACCGAGGATTTCCCTTTGCTTCCATAGATCTCCCATGTTTGCAGGATTGGTGCGATAGACCCTATGTTGGAATCGTGGCTCCTAATTTGGACATATGGGTACGACATGGCCCTACTCCTTTGGACCTCAGTGAGAGCAGGTTCCTCAATGCATGGTGCTGACAGGAGCAGCCGTGTTGGCTCATGCCCATAAAGCAAGTGCAGAGAGAAACCTTCCCAGGCTCCGGGGAGGGCGGGGACAAAGGTAGGAAAGGATCACGGTTTCCTCCCAGGCTACACAAACAGCGGGAGATTACAGACCAAACACTCCAGCTCTGCTGCCCTTATTTAAAAAGACACCCCCTCCAGCCCACAGCTGCAGATCAGCTGATGCCGGCTGGAGAACGTGGACGGAGCCCATCCCTCCTGCCTTAGCAGACTGCTGGAAGATGATGCGCGGGCAGGTTAGGATGAGGAGCACCTCTCTAGTGCAACGTGGAGGCATGGAGGAGGTAGAAAAGCAACGCCTGCGGCTGACGGCCATGGACAACATCATGCCAAAGCAGCAGAGGTGGAGTAGGCATAAGCAAGGCAATATTATCACGCCTGGTTGGCACAGGGAGGCTCTATAACATGCCATGGGTGTCTGTAGGAGAGTGGGGAACAGAACCCAGTGCAGGGCCTTCATTACAAGACTGACATTCCTCCCTACAGACCTGCCTGGAGATTAAGGAGGGTACAGGTGGTACCTGGGCACCCCCATGACACACTGAGATGGAGTCTTCAAGGTGAGAAAGGCTATCTTCTCCAGCAGAGCAATGCCTCCTTAGCACCATGATGGGACTGGTCTACTTAGGGCAGCTGGAAATTTCATGTGGTGCCTGCTCAGCCATGGTGGCTGCTGGCATGTTATGGCAATCAGAGCTGGAAGGACTTGTGTACAGGTGTGCACAAGCTAAATAGCACTGGCCATCTCTCTCTGTTTATAGAGTTGGGGGGAATGTGGGTGGGTCCTCAACACACCTGCCATGATATTTATGGCTGCAAGGATATCTGTCTGCCCTTCCTCCAGGTATGAGTGCCATCTCTCCCTCTGCACTCATCCCTCTCTCCTCCCATCCTCGAAACAGCCCTGATTGGTTACAGTCGACTGTTACAGAGGCCAACTTGCCTAGAGAGCGCCAAAGAAAGTTAATGTGGAGTTCTGGTCTGCTCCCAGGATGCATTTGGGCTGCAGCCCATAATGATATGTATAATTGCAAAGGCCTGCCAAAAAAAGCAGGCTGGATTTAATTGAGTCAACACACTGCTATTAATAATAAAATGGCAGAGGCTTTGCTATTAATCACTCGTGCTGGCTTTATCACAGGCAGTCTCGGCTATCTAGCTACCCAACAAGACCTTTAAAAAAAACCACCAAAAAAACGGCGCGGTGGAAAACTTACTAGGGGGAATACACCTGCTAATGAAATAAACCTTGCAAACCAAATGTTCCTGATACAGGAATACACTTTGTGGACAGGTCTCTTCTTTGGAAGGCAGATCAAGAAGATATCAATTAAAAGCATATGTCCTGTGGTAGACTATACCTGTTAGAGGAAAGTATGAGCTAAAGTATGCATTCATTCATTCATTCATCAAAGGATATATTTTGTAAAAGGTTATGCTTGATAAAAGGGCTGATTGGAGGATAAGAAGACGTGGGGGAAGTGAATATTCCAAAGGAGAGAAAAATATCTGCTGAAGGAATATGTAACACAGCAGCGAGGAAGGCATGTGTGACTAGGAAATGGAAGCCACAGTATACAAGAAGGGAATCGAGCATAAAGAAAAATGCAAAAATAAATAATATACCTGATGTTCGAATTGCACTCTTCACGCTGGCAGATCTAAAAGCATCGTGCAAACTTTGGGAAGAATGGTAGGCAGTGCCTGATTTTTTCAAGCAGGCGTGACGCTGTGCACCCAAAATTGCATGTGCCATTTTCTGCCTAATTGGCATGCATAATCACTTGCATGCACAAATGACCAGTTAGTCGCAAATGTGTCAGTTTGCACATGCATTTACAAGGCAATGTGACAGATGCATGTGTGAGTTAGGTGCACATTTTTGCACAGGTAATTGTATATTCAGCTTTAAAAAAAGAATCAAGCTTCAAGTGATGACTATATCTGGGAATGGATTATGTCACAGAGGTGGTCTGAGCCTCCAGGAGGAAAGAAATATATCACCTAGAACAATACACCTGGCCTGGGAACACATCACATCTGAACAAAAAGCCCAAGTATTCACCATAGAGCAGGGAGGGAAACAAACTGTTAAAAGAATAGGTATGTCATGTGGCAGAGAATGTAAAAAAACGGTAACATTTAATGGAACAGAGAGGGAGAAGCTGGCATCTGACAAGCATTTGGAGGTAAAACAAACAAACAAGCCTGGGAATGCTAAAAGAAATAAACCTTTTCTTCCTGGTCTCTTCCTCTCTTGCAAGATTCTGTGTGCAAAGGCATACATTTTCTGTGCACCAAAGCAAGTAATCCAAATGCAACTAAACCGTCTTAAACCAAACAGCTGAAGAGAATAAATCATTTAACAGAATAAAAGGCCTCTCTCTGCTATGAGTTCTTGAGTATGTGAAAACATTATCCTTTTAAAAGAAAAAAACAAAACAAAAGCAATATATATATATATATATCCATCCATCCATCCACTTCCTTGCCATTTTCCTTTCCTCCCCCACAAAGTGAGCGCCTTATTTTCGGAGAAATTCACTTCATTGTTAGAAATAGCCGAAATTGTCTTGCAACTAGTAAAGATGCCAAGAATTTGCACCTTGTTCTGTGACCTAAAGCAAAAATGACATGAACATTGACAAATTTGACAAGGAAATTTGTGCAAAAAACAACTTCTATTTGGCTAGCCAAGCAGCAAATATGTCGGATGATATGCTTTATTAAGCAATCCATTTTTCAGCAATAGCTGTGCCATCTGCAAAGGTTAGTGTGCATCAGGCTTTCCACAGAATTTCATCTGCGTCTGCAGCAAGGTGCAACACGCGACCACATTTTTCATGTACATACAATTTTGGATGCAAATAGAATACTTGATGAAAGAGGTGACCTTCCAGGCTGACTTCCCCATGCAGTAAAGTCACAGGCGTAGAAGCAGCTGAGAGAAAGATATCTCTGCGAGGGGAGGGCTGCTGGGGAGGGGCGTTTGAAGAGAGTAGAAGAAAAAACTTCAAAGAAAAGTGTTTCCAAAGTGAGTGCTCCAGGGCATTATTATTGCAATTCAGTGGGAGGGGTGGGGGGAATCTTAAACTCTCCTGGTTGTGCAAGCAGAAATACCTAGTGGCTCCACTGAAACAAATACAGCAACTCTAGATGTGCACCAGCTTATGTTTATGTATCTCCAAATTGATGTCTGTCTATCTAGTTAGCTATCATTTTGTAGAGCTTCCATTGTCATGGTATCTAGAAATTTGTCCTCTTTCATTTCTTTCTGCTCTCTGATGTTCCTCTTTCCTTGCCTCTTCTAGACATCCAGCCCCAAGAAGGGAGAGTCTCTTTTCCTAATGCTCAGGTGTCCTCCAGTAAAGAGAAAAGCTGCAATGTTAGTTCCAGGTATTGTCGTCTCCATGGGGAGGAGGAACTTTCCTGTGCAAGGTAAAATGTTGCTCTCTCAGATACAGAGCATTTCCCTTTCCTGGTTCAATAGCTGGAGATATCCCGGTTCCCCATTGTGGCGCACTGTTCTTCGCTTGGATTCCAGACCAGCCCTTTCTCCAGGATGCTTTTGGGTTCTGACTGCCCTCCATTTGGTGGAATGTCCCGGTACCATCCTTGGTCTCCTTCTTCAAGCGCATGCAGCAACCGTGGCTCCTCGTCCCTCATCACCGTTGCAGGTTATAAATGCATGTCTCAATCCCAAATCTGCTCTGCCAAAGTTGGATGCTGTCCCAGTACCTCGCAACTTTCCCTGGTCCAGTGGAAAGTTTAATCTGCCAGTTCACGGCATGTTGTCCTATGGGGACAGTTCAATTCAGTGCAGTTCCATGCTGCAGAGAGAGAGGCTCATTAGCAGGACATGGCTGTATCTGACGACACTGAGCTCCAAAAAGGCCTCATTAGGCAGAAAATGTTTTCTGCCACTCTGAGGTTTCCTGGTAACTGAAGGAATTCAGCTGTAGATACCACAGGGTGAAAATGAAGGGAGAAAGGAGATGCACTCTCCAAGGACTGTCTCCCATCCACACACGCTGGAGGCAGTGGTAACTTGGACACACCCTTGACTTCCTGTTACCTAACCTTAGATCAACTCCATCAGGAGATAAAGGGGATAGGCCAGCCTGGGCCAAGGCGCTCTCCCGTGGTTGGCTGCTAAGTGTTGTTAAGTGATGAATGTTAAACTTAACAAGGGGATTTACAGATTTACGTAAGGATTTTACTGCCTGCCAGGTATAAATGATGGAGCTGCTTTGCTCTGCAGGGGTACCAGTGGTGGAAGTGATTTAAACTAAAGTTAATAAGACTGCCTATGACTGTATTCTGCACTCCCGGGGCCGGAAAAACCCAGCTGGTCACTTTAATGTTCTAACTAAAACCTATTAACATTTACTAGGGAGATGAATTCAGTGGAGTTTCCAGTACTGAAATGCGTGGAATTCTAGTATTATTGAGTGGTATGATGTCCTGCTTTCCCACATATTGTGGGACGATACTTCCACGTCAAGTGGAAGTCTGTTTCTCTGTGGATCCCTTGCTAAAATGGCTGAGCCCCTGGTAGTTCAATGGTTTTCTTGTTCTTCAGGTGCTTCACAGTCTCCAGGGCATGTCCGTTTCCTCAGATCTCTTCAGCACTATGTAGGATGTTAAAGCTCTCACTGTTACTTTTGTGTTTTGACATGCCGCCATGTTTCCTCTACCATGCTTGCCATTTGTCCAACGATATCAATGCACCGTGGCTGTTATTTCCACTGAATTCAACAGCATTGATCAAAATGGCTCAATGAATCTGTTATTCTGCTAGCATTTTATTGGATTTGTCCTGCTTTCGAGCTAGTGGCCTTTAAACTAAAACCACTAATGGCATTTCTCAAGCTGTAAAGCACTCTCATGGGTCCTGCGAAATGCCCTGTGAGACTTGTTCCAGTAGACACTAAGGCAGGGCTTGACAAAACTGGCTCCCAGCTAGGCACCAGCAGTTTTATTTTTGGTCACCAGAGGGCGCTCCTCCACTGCATTTCCACAGTGGAGCTTGGAGCCAGGCTATAAATCCTGGTTGCCATGGTGATCTGGCAACCAGGTTTTGTCAAGCCCTGCACTAGGGTGATTGCTAAAGTTCCCCACTTTTTCGGGGACTCCAGTGGCCTATTTATAGAGGTCCTGTGAAAACTGTCTTCATTTCCAGAGGGGTTATCACCATTTGTGTTACTTGTCCTAGATTCCCTCCTGGTATTTCCATCAGGCCCTGCCACAGTATTTCCATAAATTCTCTGGCCACAATCTAGTATACAGGATAGTGTAAATTATCTGGGTGAGTTATATTTCTCAGACAAGGAATGTAAAAGGCAAAAGAGACATAACTCGCTTTAGACTAGGGTAAAATCCTGGCTCCATTGAAATCAATGGGCGCTGGGCCCCTTACTTCAGTGGGGCCAGAATTTCATCCCAGTTATCTAGTGGGGGTCCAACAAATCGGGTACTGGGGGAGGACAAAATTCAGATGCTGGCATCGGCAGGTGCAATTACCTTGGAAGTCTATGGCAGCTGTGTGCGTTTATAACAGTGAGGAATTTGGCCCTGGGGTGCTGGATCATGCAGGTAAGTTACATTATATTTGGGGTGGGGGACATGGGAATTCCCTACCAGGCGCTCTCCTGTTGTGTTGCCAACTCCTGCAATTGTAGGGCAAGTTTTACAATATTTGGTATTTTTTTTCCTGAAAGCCCCAAGCTCCCGGAGTCCTGGGATTACAAGAGAGCCTCGGCTTTCATAGAAAGTGATTCTCTAGTTTTCCGGGCTGCAGAGCAAAACTTGAAAATGTGACTCCTCTTGAGGCTAGAATCCAGAGAGCAAATGAAAAGACCACCAAATGCATAATTAAAAATAGTAATAATAAACCTTTGCAATTTCAAAGTCAAATGTTATTATATGGGAGGGTAAGTCATCTCAGGATTTTCTGAGCCTTGGGGTTGGCAAGGCTGGTCCTGTTACTGGCCACTGAAAAAGCTGCTTTCTTCTAACACTGAACAAGAAATTCTACAGCTTCTTGGTTTCTCTGCACAGCCTCTACCCAGAATCTACCTCATCCCACCAATTCCCCCCAGTTTAGCTTCCTACCACACAGTTAAAGAAACAGTATACCTCTGTCCTAACTCAGGACCTGTCTGCACACGGACATATCACTGATTTCAGTGAAACTAGTTTCTAAACTCATTTAGTTAAATTGATGCAGCTCCTTGTGGGGACACGTTCTTAAATTGGTTTCGGAAAGCCTTATCTCAAAAGGGATATGGCATTTCTACAGACCTCTGTGTTATTGCCAATCGGTGAAACTGACCTCACAACATCGCAACGGATTCTTCACACAACAGACAGTTAGCCTGGGGAACTCCTTGTCACAAGGTTTTGTTGACCCTCATCTTGGAAGGATTCAAATACGACTGGATTTTTTATGGATAACCAGAACATCTAGAGTATAAGCAATAAAATACATAAACAGGAGTTTGAGACGGGAGCTAAACCCTCAGTTTCGGGGCAGAAACCAATCTCTCCCCATTGGGAGTCAAGAGGAATCTCTGCTTCTGGCCAGGATACCCCACAACAGCTTTCTGCAATGGATTTCTCTGACGTCTTTGGTCTTGGCCACTCTCAAGGACCAGCTACTGAGCGAGATGCATCTTGGATCTGATCCTATTCAGCAGTTCCAATGCTCCTATTTCTGTGGAAGCCCCTAACGCTTCTGTCTACCGTATGTGGCCCTGCTATGATATAGCTCAATATATGACAGGATCAAAGGATCCTATATCGGCCAGTAGAGCCCCTCATTACCTTTTATTGTCTCCTTTTCATGGTATTTCTTCTCTATTTCCAGAGTTTCCTTCACATGGCTTGTGCAGAAGGCCTGGTGCCAAGTTGGTGGGTGTGGTGAGGTTTTTGTTAGGTGGGTTGTTTTTTTTTTTGAGATGTCCTGTATTTTTATTAGGTGACATTGGCTGGGCGAGCTGGCTTGGATTACGGAAAAAACATCACACCCGAATTCACACCCACCTAACCCACAGCGGTGCTTTTATTCAGCAAGGTTCAAAACATGGGAGTTAATTGGTTTTCTTCTAATTTCTGCCTTTCCCTGCCCTAGCATGGTGTAATGGCATGTACATAGGGCCCATGTCTGATAGCCTTGCTCATAAGGGGAGCCTCATTCTTCATTGAAAAGTCCAGCGTGATGCTGCCTTGGATTGTTTTAAAAACTTGATCATTGGCTCTCAAAATATTTCTCCTCCTGATCGTCTGCGGTTGGAGTAGGAAGAATTTGAGGATCATCCGGGATCAATAGCTGTAGCTCCATTGACATCATGGTGGCATGCTGGTTTACATCAGCCAAGGATGCATCAACAACACAACAGCATCTCTGGTTAAAATAAATTGCTGCCCAGTCTCCATCATCTGGCCCAGCCTTATCAGCTGGACGCTCAATTAGGACTCCTACTATAGAGCAAAACCAGTTTTTCCAAAGGACACCGGTAGCAGCCGCTTTAAAAAGGAGTCCTGGCCCTCCCAAGTGACCTTTCCTTGTCGAATGCTACATGCTGTGATGTTCCTACACAATAGAGAACACTCTGGTCTCTGTGTACTTGGCAAAGGAAGAAATGGTTTTTTAATCTCATTGCATGAATTATTGGCAAAGCGTTTGAAGTGGGGCCAAGATTTTTCTCTGAGTGACTTGCATTTTCTCAGGAGATTTGTGTAGTTTGGGGGGTTGGAACGTGTAACTGAGTAACTCAGAGAAGGCGCTTGTTACCTTTGAAAGTCTGCTGTGTCCTCTCTGGAAACCACTTCATCTTCCGCATCAAGAATGAGGACATGGCCGGTTGGGGTGAGAAACCCTGGCTCATCATCACCCGCAGACCACGTCTTCCTCTTTGGCTTGTCCTGTTTGTGCACCTGGTGAGAGCCAGGAAATGTTCTGCTATGCAGACCCTGACCCATGCCAGCCAAGGTCAGGTTCTCATTGTGCCCGGCCTGCACAAAGGAAAAAACCAGGGACAGAGACACAGCTGGAATTTGACATTTGTACCCAGCTCTCCTATTTATTGGGCTAGAACCAATCTACCAGGCAAACACTGCCTCCCACTGTCCTAAAGCCTCCTGTTCTTTGTGCTCTCATCCTCGTCCCGGTGACAGCACCCTATGGGGCAGACACTTCTATCTTCAGCGCGCTGCGAGTCCTTGCATGGCTCCTCCGTGGGCCCAGTTCCACGCAAATCCAGACCGTGTCCATTCGCCTCGCCAGAGTCACGCTGGATTCCCGCCGTCATCAGCGGGAGCAGAACCTGCCATCTCCCTCGCTGAGGCACTGCCCTCATTCAATGTAGGGCCTGTCTGGGAGGAGATCAAAGCAATACGAGCATGCCGGAGTCTGCCAAGCTGCTGCCGCAGAGGCTGACGGTGAGTGACAGAGCCTGAAAGCGGCTGGCATATTGTTTGTTTCACGGGGGGAGATGTTTCCCTGACACTGACCTGCAAATGACGTCAGTAAGACACAGTCCCTCACCAGCCTGGCCCACGGAGGCTTTCTCCCTCCTGTCCCTTTATGACCAGATTCCATCAGTGCCACCCGGCCGGGCTGATTAGCCAGTCCCAACGTCCAATGAGAGAGTGACCATGCCACCGGAGCAATGATCCCTGACCGGCTGACAGAGCGGCACTTACTGGTGAGAAGGGAGTGGAATCACAATGGCGCCATTCTTCACCCGCCACCCCCACCCACCCGCCTCAAAGGCCTATTCTCAACGTGGAGTCACCGGTTCTGCAAAGTGGAAAATGAATTGGAGCCGAGCCACACGGTACCCTGCTCTCACCTGGTGTCATTTTTATTTTCCAGTCTGAAAGGGCCCTGGAATATTGGCAGCTCTGAAATCCGAAGGATCGCTAATCGGGGATTTATGCCGGGAGCTCTTTGACCGAGGGCCAGAAATCAGTGGTCAGAGGGCCCCAGCTCCCTAGCTGGGAAAGAAGCTCCCATTTCTTTTTTTTTTTGCACCCGCAGTGGTTGTCTTTTCGCCCCATTTCTGTGGGTGACAAACCCGTGACCTCCTCTCCCCCGCCCCGTCCCATGCCAGTAAATAGTTACCTTCCCCCCCCCCCTGGAATGCGTACTTAAACACGCCCGGCTCCCAATGGCTACCTGCTTTGTTGTAAGTCCTAAATAAAGCTAAAAAGGATTAATAGCCCTTTGTGATACAACATTTAAAAAAAAAGAATTAGCAGGCAGTTTGTCGTGCACTCCATCACCTTCGGACCCAATGAGGGAGAGCGTGGAGTGACTGCCGTTCTAAACTGCACCCACGGTGCACGCTACAGTAACCAAGAATGTGTATTTCTGCAGATGATTAAATCAATACAATTTTGACAAGACTTGTTGGAACATGCTTCTTTATTTTACGCAATTCCTTCCCCTTCGTCGGGGGCATTTATCACCCTGCCTGCCTGTCAGCTAATGGAGATTGCTCTTCGTCCATACCTGTGAGAAGGACGTGGCTCTGATGCATGTCAGACGCTAGGGTGGGAACAAAGAGCCGGGCTGGGGGGCCGGCGGCCTTTAACCAGGGGGATGTTTTCCTGGCTGAGGAGCGACAATAATCATCATAATAAGTTAAAAACCCGCACTCTCTTTCACTCCTAATTCTCTCCCCGGCAGGCGTGTAGGAGTGACCCTGCAGGAGGGAGGCCAGTAGGGGGCAGATGTTGCGCCTAGGGGTGCATGGCCCTGAAGAAAGATGAGCATTAGGGAAAGAATAGCAAGAATATTTTTTTTTTGGGGGGGGGGGGGGGCTAACACCCAGCCAGATCGCAGCTGCCTTGTGCCAGGCACTGTACAAACACAGACTAAATTACAGCCCCAAAGAGAGCCAGAT
>ML685861.1:936102-971102 GCA_007922175.1 Pelusios castaneus | reverse complement strand
CCAACAGAGAGCCGCCTATCAGGCATCTAAACAAACAAGTGGGGAAGACAGAAAGGAGGTTGTTTCCCAGGGATGTGTCTGCGAGGGAGGAGTGGCAGTAACTGCAGGAGGGACCGAGGTGAAACCCAACATCAAAGGCAAGAGGCTGTCAGCACTTTTAACTTTAGAGCAACTCTTCTCCTAATAAAAAAAGGAATGACCTCGTTACTACGGCCACTAACAGTTCCCAGGGGAATCCCAGAAAGCTGCTGCCTGTACTTTTAATATTCGCTTTACAAACAAATGGCAATCCTTGGAATTAGGTCGGTGTTATTCTTGGCGAGTCGTTACTATGTTGAGTCCTTATAAAAAAATCATTTAAGAATTTATGCAGTGTGAGTTTACTTTTCATCTGCTGCTTTTCAATCGCCCTCGCCCGCCCAGAGGCTGAGTCTTGCTGGAAGGAATGGCGGGCAGGGGTGAAAGGGCAGCATGCGGGCTGATTTTGTAGCGTAGGATGGGACGATTCGTAGTTGCTATAGTCTCAACGTCTCTTGTCGGAAAGGTTAGTGGTGAGGGAATTTGCAGCCACGCCCGCCCCATATGAAAGTCAATGGGAAAGAGCGAGGGGGGGTTGCAGCTAATAGAAAAAGGACCTAAAAAGCAGGAGCCGCGAATGGTTTCATGCAGTCAGCTAAATCTTTCGAAATTACACTAACCGTCCCTTCTCTCCAGTTGTGCCTTTTCCCCAACTTACCGTGTTTGGAGTCCCACAGAAATCTTCCGGCATGCTTGGTGCTAAAGGCTCCATGTGGTCCATGGGGAGTGACAGACACCGTTTCGTTTCTGGTTGGCAGCGGTATATGCCCTACATTGGAAATATCCCTGCAGATCAAGCACCTTGGTCACTTTTGAACAGTGGCCCACAATCTTGTCTGCACTATGCCGTGCGGGCATGGCTGAAAACACACGTGGGTGCACCCAGGCGCAAACAGGAATCCCTTCTCCCATACGCACACACACGTGTAAGCACACTCGCATATACACAGATGCAGCACCTCGCTGTGGATTCATGCTGCTCGGCGTGTTCTCACTGTTGTACGGCTGTGCCTCTGTGTGCGCATAGGAGTCCATACAGCCTTGATCACAGACACCACGTCACACGCCGTTTGTGCACACTGCGAACTACTGGCCACAGGCCCTGTCACAGAATCAGAGACACAAGTGGCGTCTCCGGCCAGCCTGGAAATCTAACTGGGCCGTGTCACTACAGCCGGGTGTTCAACAAAGAGGCTGCAATCCTGAGGTCTGGGCCCAACTCTGCCGTTAATTTACTGCAGACAGGCTATTTACCTTCTCTGTGCCTCACTTCCCCTTCCGAAACGCAGCTCCACCCACGGATGAAAAAGTGCATAAAGAGCCATGTATTTTTTTCATGTGTATTGGTCCATGTTCAGCCTCTCTTCACCCCCACTTTGAGGGCTCATTGAAAGACCCATCTATTGGCTTGGGCTTGGCATGTGAGGCAGAGATGGGAGAAAGGAGAAGATGGAGGTGGAGACTGGACTATGTGTCCAGATGAGCCCGTTGGCCTTCTGATCACGGGGGTTTCTCAGCCGATGACGGTGGACACGTTTTAGACATTCCCGATGAATAGTTGCCACGAGCGAGGACTGGCAGCCGGCCTCCAGCAAATGTATGAACGAGGAGACCCAGCTGCGAGCTGGGATTTGCACCAGTGAGCTAGACCGCAGGCATAGGCCAAAGGGAGCCTTTTCACTCCCTATGCTCCTACGTGACCAGAGCGAGATCTTCCCCGCAGAAGGCCTGAAGTACAAGCCCCATCAAGTTCCCACTAGCACACCAGCTGCAATAAAAGAAACTGCAAATAGGACAGAGAAACACAGCTCCCACCAGAGGCAAGCTGGTCACGTGGCTTCGTGGTAACACCATCCCCTGCCACCAGCCAGGGGCCAAGCTTCCAGGAGCAGGTGGGATTCATTTCATGGCACCAGCGCCCCTCGCTGGTGAGTCAGGCGTAGATCTCTCCATGGGCCTTTGTTGGCAGCATCCCCAGCCAGAGGACAGCTGAGGGGACGTGAGCCACTGCATTTAAACAAAGGGAACAGGATTCAAGGGGATGCTGGAGTGCAAATTAGCCCACTAGGAAGGTGCAACCCTTGAGGGTTAGGCCCAAAAAGCCAAATACGGGCCCCATGGCCGGCAGTGACCTCAGATGATCCCACTGGCTTTCAGAGGATGAAGAAACCTTACACTGGGTCCACTACACGTGTCACCAGAGGCACTTGGCACATCCCGAGAACCGACACCTGCCAGACATACAGCACATCTTCTGGGCAATTCACACGTGGGACCCATGCACTCTAGATGGCTGCATGATGGGCTACTCACAGATAGACATAGACAATGGGTGCGGTTCTCACACCTGCAAAGACTCTTTTATGCATCAGTTGAGGAGTCTGAACGGTGTTACTTTTGAAAAAAGGCTCCTTAAAAAAAACAACCCAGGAACAAAAACCATTGAGTACAAAAAAACCTATGGAGGGCTGTGTGACCCCCGGGAGCTGCGGTGTGTCTTAAAGGGGTGGACTCAGAGGCAGCTGATAAAGTAGAGCCTGATTTTTCCTCACTGACTTAGTGGGATTTTTGTCACTGATTTCACTAGCAGGACTGAGTCCTCAGTTGTTCTAGCCTACTGGTCCATAAACTGGCCCTGACCCATACAGGCAGAACCTGTACCCACACCGACCCCCGTTGCATGAATTTTGTCTCTTGGCTCAGTTTCTCCAGTATGTAAAATGGGGTTAATGATTTTCTCTCCTGCACCAATGTCAGGTCAACGTCTGAACGGTGGCTGTTTCGTGTAACTTCACAGTCTTGTGGCCCTTACGCTGCGGCCCCAACGCCCAGCCCTGAGTCGGCAGAGCGAGGCCCCGCAATCGAGAGAGAGCCCAGCTGATGGCAGCTGTAGCGGAGAGCAGGGTGTGCCTTTTATTTATTGTTCAGCCATGGAATGCATGGCATCGAATCTGCTCCTGGTCAGTGGACCAAATAGGCAAAGGTGCCTATAGGGTGGCTCTGAATATACTCACCTGCAGCAGCTGTTGTTGCATGTCCGTTTTCTCCGGCCTTTCGTCACGGCAGGTTGCATATAACCCGACTGTGTGGTCACATGTACCAAAGTCCCGCTACGCTTGTTCACTACATTCAGTGCCCGGTCGCCACAGCCGGTTAGCGTGTGGCATGCTCGCATCCTGCAGATTTCCACCCCAGCTTGCCAGGCAGCGGCTCTCCTTCTAGACAAGCCCACGGATGCATGCAGTGCATATGAGCACACAGCCATTCGCAAATGAACACAGAAGAAAAAACAGGCCCGTGCCCTCATTCAGCCTGTGAGGAGTGAAAATGGCGAGGTTCCTTTTGCCAGCCCTCACCCCCAAGTACTGATATTTCGGCGCAGGCCAGCCTGCAGCCCAGAATGTTGCTTGGGTTTTCAAAAAGGAAATTTGGAAACAGGAGGTCACGAGCGTTTCTCTAAAGTAGGCCAGTCCGTGACGCCACAAGAGCTCACACGCTACATAGAGAAGACAGACAAGGAAGGGAGAGGAATCAGGCTCAGAGAGGGTAGATACTACTCTAATCAGGGCAACAGACATGCTTAAGCTAGAGAATGAGCGCCCGGAACAGAGCCGAGTTTCCTGAGCAAGTGCGCTATCTATTAGGCCGTGCTGCCTTTTGAGGGAGCGCTTTCTCTGTTAGTGTGCATGGGTGCGCGCGAGGACGTGGGGCTGAGGTCCCGGCATTAGCAGGTCACTTCGAACTCTCTTGACACATGCAGCGGTGGCTTCGTTGCCGGCCTGCGGCGCTAGGCTTCGCCATCCGGGCTCCCCCGTCGCCCACCTCTGCAGGCTGGTGCTCTGGCATGATGGGAGGGGGAGAGGAGACAATGAGAGTAGAAAGGGAGGAAGGGGCAACGCAGGGCTGGAAGTGGAGGCTGAAGAATCCGGGATTTGATTTCCGCATTTCAGAGGATGGGGCCTGGATCCAGAGCGGGCCGATCACTCTGTCCTCCCTACCCGATGCAGGTGCAATCCAGACAAGCGCTGGCTCCATGCTCCCCGCCGGCCATGCCAGCCCCACCTGCATCAAACCCGCTCTTGCTGACTCCTCTACTGCTCACTACTGCCTGGGCATTCCCTTTCGGCCCGCTGCCTGCCTCCCCCCTCCTCATCCCTCTCCCCCGAAGCCCCCTGCTCGTGGGCTCCTTGATATTTTCCAGGCCTTCCCTAATGAGCACTGCAGAATTACAGCTAATTAAGGATGTAAATGATGCTGGAGAGCGAGGGGACGGGAAGGGGGGGGATGCTACTCGCTGTGTGCAACTCTGCAGTAAAGTGCCTCCTACCTCAGCAGAAAAGTTATCACTGGAGACAATGTCAACTTTGGGGGAGGGCGGGGGGGGGAGCCCTCACCAGCTCCCGCCCCGCCTGAAATCACTTCTGCCTCGCTTTTGTGTGTCAGCCCTGCAGATGCTGATGATGCTCAGTTTCCAAAATGCTGCTTCGTCAGCTGGCCCTTCTGGAGCGCCTTGAGTCTCTTGCGCTTTCCCAGCCGCTCTCCTCCTCCTGCATTCTGGGTAGAGAGGGGCTCACAGACTCAGAGTTGGCTCCAGAAGACACGCGGGCCCCAGGGGGACTGGGATGCAAGTTTTGCACCAACGCAGTATATTGTCCGGGGCCGTCAGAGGGAGGCTGGCACCGCTGGTCTTGCCCGCAGCATTCCCTCGAGGGCCGACTCTCCTCCCTTGGCAGGGACAGCCAGTGGCACCGGGAGACGGGCTGTGTCCTGTGTCACCCACTGATGCTTCGTGGCCTGAAGATACATAAATAAAAGGATTGAGCACCCCCAGTCCAACCTTTACTCCGCTGTCTGCACGTTCTTTCCTTACTCATCTCTGCCGCCAGTAGTGGGGCGGGACAGGGACAGGAATCCCAACCCTTTAAGGCGACGGTTCTTCCTTAAAGCTGGACCAGACAATGAAGGGTGGGGAGCCACGGTCCCTAGCATCTCACTTGGGCTCTGGTCCACACCCTCCGGCAGCCCCACAGCAGAGGCCAAATTCATCCACGGCCTAACTCCACTGACTTGGCTCCCTGGTGCCAGGGAGAGCCACCCAGAGCCCGTTGCCCTAAGGATGCCCTGCCCCTCTTCATTCCCACCAGCAACATTCTCCTCCAGGCCCCTTTGTTTCGGCTCTGGACGAGCTAGCGGCTGGTGCGTGGGGTCCTACTTTTCCTCTGATGGGTGTGAGCAGGCCCCACGCTGTGGTCTGTGGTTCCCGCAGGCAGCACTCAGCGGTCGAAGGCACGGATCCTGGGACTCGCTGCTCTGCGGACGGGGAGCCCTGCAGCCATGAACCCCTGGCACGCGGTTCCTTCCTGCACTCTGAGACGGAGCTGGCATCCTGGGAGCAGTGCACGGGGACGTGGATCTATGGCACTGAGCAGCTGTTTGAATCCATTCCAGTCTCGCCGGGGCCTCCCAAGCTGCCTGTCGCGGTAGTTCTCCACCCGTGGCCCAGACAAATGACTTGTGAAGGCGTGTTTGTCCTGGCACAGAGTTCCGGCTGTCTGTCCTGGCGCGAGCTGGGCCGTGGCCCCCTGCTGGTGGAGCTGGGAAGCTCTCTGGTGGTTGTTGTGAGATCGGCGGTGTTGTTTCCCCACATCGCTGTGCAATATATTCCAGTTTTTTTCTTGTCATTAAGCTAGTGCCTCGGAGATGATGATGCAGTCCCTATGTGGGCCGCAGAAAACACTTTCAGCCGTGCTGGAGTCGTGCTGGGTGGCGCTGATAGTAGAGTTAATGGGAGCGAATGGAATGCATCGAGCTGTTCTAATGACACCAGCCAGGGAAGAGACAACAGTAAGAATAAATAAATGTTAACTATTTTCCTCTTCCAGACATTTGCATCTATTGCCATTAAGTTCATTTAAATAAGAGAGAGAGGGAGAGAAAAGGGAAAACTTACTACCACTCTTAATAACGAGTATCTAAAAATAAATTAGGATGCTGGGTTGCACTTAAGGCATTTTTAAAATAAGTCAGATTTTTTTCCCTTCTTTTTTTTTTTTTTTAAAGTGTTGGAGGGTTTTAATTTGGGCCGAGTAATTTTGGTGCAAACGCTTGGGCGCCTTTCGTTGGGAAATTGGGAGGAATGCAAACAAGATTTCACTTCATTAAACAGGGGCAAACAGTAGAGAAATTGCACTTACTTATGGAAATGACTTTTAAACATGAACAGCATTTACTTGCATTGCCTTGCGCTGAATTTTTTTTTTCCAAAAGATTATACATGTGAATAATTCACTGCGGGCCAATTAGATGATGGCTTCATTTTAAATCTCTCACTTTCTTTCCACCACCCTGGCGATCTTCCTCATTGCAATTTCCACCCGCTTCCTGCCACTAAATAAAGAAATAAAGATCAAATATTACATGCTCACACCAGCTCCCTGAGAAAGTGTGAGGGAACAAAGATCTGGGACTGCCATCGAATCGCAGAGATGCTGGTGTAAAATAGGTGTGATGCCATTAGGTTTATTCCAGATTTACACTGGGGTCACTGAGAGCAGAATCTGAGTCACAAACATGAGCTGGAAGGAAAGAAAAAGGGCATGAAATGAAAGGGGAGAGCAGTGGGAGACATTCACACTAATAGCTGGCAAGATCAGGCTTTGGATTTAGACAGAGCAGTTTGGATTTATCCATGATTTATTCCATTGACTTTCAGGGGGTCATATCGGGAATGTGAGGGTGGAAAAGTTGGAATCATGCATGCAAACCCCATGGAAGTCAGCGGGCCTGGCACGTGCATAAATAGGGGACAGGATCTGGACCAGAAGAGTGTGGACTCAAAGAGGAAAGGAAGAGAAAGGAACTGACAGGAAAGTGAGGTGGCACCTGAGGGCCCATGGTGGATGTGCTCATTAGCAAGAAGGTTCACATTTACAGACAGCTCTCCAGGGGGTTCCCCATAGTTCCTCCTGTAACAGATCACATGAAAAATCACCTGTTCGGCACCCACCTCAATGCCAGGGGCTTTTCCTGATTGGATATGGGCAGCGGGCATGCAGAATTGAATCTTACAGGGTGTGTAGAGGATTGGGTCTTCATTTCCATCTTTGTCATGGGGAGAGTAGCCACCCTGGGTGCGTCTACACTTACAAATTAAGTCAACTTAAGCTTGCTTAAGTCGACTTAATTTACTCTGCGTCTACACTACAGTTTCCTTAAGTCGACTTAAGCAACTTGCTTAAGTCAACTTAAGGAAAATAAAGTCGACTTAATGAAAATTAAGTCTACTTTATTAAACCTCCTTTTAATTCGACTATAGACTTAAGTTGACTTTTTCAAGTTGACTTAAGCCAGTGTAGACCTGGAGTAGCCCTAAGTTGACTTAGGGCTACTCCAGGACTCCCCCACTGCCCTCCCTGCTGGAGGGGGGGGAACAGGGGGAGCCTGGCATGCCCCGCCACAGGGCAGGGCAGAGCCCTGCCCACCCTGCCCCTATGCCCTGCAAGGGTCCCTGTCCCCCTTTGCCCCATTGTACCCAGGTACAATGGGGCAAAGACTGAGCCCCCTGGCACTGGGCAAGGGGTGCCCCCCCTGCCACCGTGGAACCTGCCCTAGGTCCCCCTAACCCATAGAAGTCGATCTAGGTGTCCAGTGTGGATGCTCTAGGTTGACTTTGTAAGTTCCCCCCTAAGTCGACTTTAAATTTAGGTGTAGACATGCTAAGTTGATTTAACTAAGTCGACTTAGTTAAGTCAACTTAGCTAAAGTCGACCTAAATTTCCAAGTGTAGACATAGCCCCTGTGTCTGCCTCTGGTGCTGGCTTCTCACCAGTCACCTTGCCAGGTTAAAATTACAATCAGGAGACTCCAGGAATAAAAATCCCAGCCATTTTCTTGCACAGTCCTTAAAGAGTCATCTTCAACGTGCTACACAAACGTCCAGGGACTGAGTCAGTGCCTATCCATTGCTGTAGATCTCTGCAATAACTAAAATATGCAATTCAAAGAATAAAATCTACCAAAAGCACAGGAACAAAGTGCATATTGATGTCTCGGTACGATAGCTATTTTGTTTCTCACATGGCCTTTATATATATGACGTTTAGGGCTTAGTGTGTGAAGTTAATACTATTTCACGTGCTATGTTAACGTACTCTAGGGAACTTTGAGTGCACACCAACAGGGTCTGCACGGGCCCGTTAGTGTGCAACACATTGGTGGGCGTTAGAATTCACTCCCCAGGTGTATGCATTACCACCCCATGTAGACCAGCCCTTATGGAGCAGTTCAATATGGTTCCAGTGCACCATAATAATATTGGTCCAATCTAGTAATAGCAACAACCCTAAGATTCCTACACTTGACCGCTTATATCCCTCAAGCTTCTTGTTCTAAATGCCCAAAAGAAAGGATGAATTCTGCAGCATGTCTAAGAGAATTGCACCTCTGAGCTCTATCAGACCACGGGGACCACTGAGTTCCAACATTCCCTTCTTAGACAGCCCACTGACGACACCCTTTGCCATTTCTAAACAGGAGGCTGCCAACCCCGGTACCCGCATGGAGGCCAGCTGAAGGGGTAACGCCTGAGATCATCTCAGCTGGAGATGGGTGATGCTCAAAACAGCGCTATAAGGCAAGTGATTAACTCATCATCTATATGTTACAGGTAGAGACGTGGCACAGAGGGGTTAAGGCCAACGTTTTCCAAAGCATCCATTTATTTTGGATGCCCAACTTGAATCACCTACGGCAGCTCAAAGTGATCATACAAACTAGTGTATGCCTTTTGAAACTCTGTGCCTACATGACTCAGCTAACAAGCGAAGGCAAGTTGGAGTTAGGTTGAAGCTAGGTCAAGACTTGGTGGGACAAGGCAAGTGCTCTCTTTCAAGTCACCCAGCTTGATAGAACTTATTCTTCATGTTAAATTTCAGTGAAAGACCTTCCCAGGTGGCTCCCATCTTTTTAAAAAACAATTTGCCAACCAGAGACATTTCTGGTCAAGGGATCGCTTATAAGACTAAACCAGCTGAGTTTGGCGTCACAGAGATCCATCGATTTCAAGGGCAGACAGGACCATTGTGATCAACAAATCTGACCCTCCTATGTAATGCAGGCCATAGACCTTCCCTCAAAATAATTCTTGGAGAACATCTTAATTAATGACTCTGCCAGGAACAGATTGAGGGGAATGTGACGTTGTGTTTGAACTGGAATGAGCTTCATATGCCAGTTTTCCTTCTTGTCTAGAAAAGATGAAGAAGAGGTGGTGGGTGTTTGAGAGTAAACATGGAGGACAGATGAGTAAAAATGAAAACCTGAGACTTCTCTTCATCACTGTCTAGATCCTATGAAAGGATCTGCATGGGCATAGCCATGCAAATCCATTGGCAGGGTCTAGCCCCCAAATTCCACGTGACAAACTCCTCCTTTCATCTCGCCCTTCCCTCAGACCTGGTCAAGGCTCATATGAGAGGATACCATTTGTCCAGGTGGCTCCTTTTCCTGTTAGGCTCTTTCCCAGTAGGATGGGTGAATTGATGGAGACAAAGGAAGCTCAAACCAACCCTCTCCAGAAGCTCACAATAGTTTGATTATATGCATTTCTTGTTCCCTGTACATACCCATCTACCTATATTTCCATTTCTCCATCACCTAGGTGTGTGAGCCCCTCACTGAGGACTGTCTGTCTGGAAGTCTATGGGATGAAACATCATAAGTGAGGCTGCTCTAGTGGCTACAGGCGGCATGATCTAGGGAAGTGGTTGTCAACCAGTGGTCCACTGACCCTTGACGGTCCACAGACTATGTCTAAGGAGCCCGTAAAAGGTTGTCATTACCATGGAGCAGTGGTTTCCAAAGTGTGACCCTGTCTTCTTCTTCTTCTTCAACGCTTAGCTGAAAGGTCAGCAGTAGTGATCATTTGCCATTTGGTCCATTCCTATGCAGCCACAATGGCTTGATGAGCCAAGAGTCCAGTGTTGGAATAGGCTTGATGCACCCATGTAATGGGGGGGTCTGTCTCTGGGCCACCTTCAGCCCTTGATAGGTAGAATGTTACAAGCCACCCAGAGAATGGCATTTTCCAGAACGCCTTGCAGCATTCTGGTAACATGTCAGGAAAGCATGAGATTCCATCTGCAGACAAGGGCCCCAGAGTCACTGCCCAAGGCAGATGCAGTGAAGCCAATCCGGTGAAGAACCTCCGTGTGAGAGTTGGAGGAAATGGTGAGAATAGAACCCAAAGAGCAAAAACTGGAAACTGCTTTGTCAGTTCACAGAGATTGGAGTCACAGGTGACCTGGTTCTAGATTTTGCAGCATTGTCCATGAAACATGGAAGCCAACCTTGGCTGAACCATCCTCCGTTTGCTGGAGTGCCTCATGGAACCCCTCGGGGTTCTGCAGTAGAAGAACAACATCATCAGCATAGCCAAGCTCTGAAAGTGAGACATTACCGATCTTAATACTTACGGACTTGATGGAAGGCTGCACTATGAAATCCATTGTTTGGCAAAAGAGTCCAGTGGCCAAGACAAAGCCCTGATTAACACCAGATTACGATTTAAAAGGCACCAACATTTGATTCTCAAGTTCCAAAGGGGGAGCCATGTCAGTCTAGGTCAGCAAAACAAACAAGGAGTCCTGGGGCACTTTTAAAGACTAACACATTTATTTATTACTTATTTATTGACAGCTCATGCGGCAAATAAATGTGTTAGTCTTTAAGGGTGAGTCTACACTTGTAAATTAAGTCGACTTAAATTTGCTTAAGTCGACTTAATTTACTCTGCGTCTAACTACACTTTCCTTAAGTCGACTTAAGGAAAAATTAAGTCGACTTTGTAAAACCTCATTTTAAGTCGTCTTTCTGCTTAAGTCGACTTTAGAAAGTCGACTTAGCCAGTGTGGACGTGGAGTAGCCCTAAGTCAACCTTAAGTTGTCTTAGGGGGCTCCAGGACTTCCCCACTGCCCTCCCTGCCAGGGTGGCTGCCACAGCCACAGCCTGGCATGCCCCCCCCACAGGGCAGGGCGGAGCCCTGCCCACCCTGCCCCTATGCCCTGCCAGGGTCCCTGTCCCCCTTTGCCCCATTGTACCAAGGTACAATGGGGCAAAGGCTGAGCCCCCTGGTGCTTGGCATGATGTGCCCCCCCTGCCACCGTGGACCTGTCCCAGGTCCACCTAGCCCCTACAAATTGACCTAGGCGTCCAGTGTGGACACTTTAGGTCTATTTTGTAGGGTCCCCTTTAAGTCGACTTAAAATTTAAGTGTAGACATGCTAAGTCGACTTAATGAAGTCGACTTAAAGTTGACTTTGTTAAGTCGACTTAGCTAAGTCGGCTTAAATTCACAAGTGTAGACATAGCCTAAAAGTGTCCCAAGACTCCTTGTTTGTTTTATTTGATTCCCAAGACATACATGGACAGCTGTTCCATTATGAAACTCGCTGATTAAGTCCAGCAGAGTGGCTAGGACATATATGCCCTTTTAGGCCTTCCATAGTCCAAATGATCAACTGACTCAAACAACTGACATTCGCTGTGTGCAGGGGCTTCTTGAATTCATGGTCTATCTCCAACAACAAGCGGTGGGCCAAAATGGCAACCAATGTGGATCTGTTCCTTGTAAAATCTGACTGTTGTGAGTGATACTTCAAATGTAGTAGCGGCTCCAAACGTGCCAGCAGAACATGCACAAACACTTTCCCTGGCATGGACGACTAAGGGATTGGGTTGTAACTCTTACGTTCGATGCACAGCCCCTTTCCCTCATGCAGTGAGATACCTTTCCTTCCAGGCGGATGCAAGGTTCCAGTTCTCGACACCAAGCGAAAGGTGGCCAGAAGTGAGCCTGCCAGAGGGGAGTTCTGCCAGAAGTGATTCCACCTGTGACCACTGTGGTTGCGGATTGTGCGAAATGCCGGCTTTAAGTTTCCCCAATTTCATCTCTCACTTGGTTATCATCGTGACTAGAAGTGCTAGGGTGTTGAGCTTTTGTTTCAGGTGACCTCAGTGTCTTCCAGCGGGTCAGCTAGAGCTACGAATCTATTGTTGACGTCAATACAAAAACTGTTGGCTAACCCTGGCTTGTGGAGAAGAGCATCAATGTCAAACTTAATTATCGCAGAGGTCTTACTTGCTCGTCAAAGCACCAGCACCATGCAGACAACCACCAACTGTTGACCCACATTCATGGCATGTTCCACACCACGATATACTATGCAGAAGCTGAAGAGACACCTGCATCATTTCTTGACCATGGCCTGAAGATGGAGAGATTCTAAAGGTGCAAAAAGTGAGCAAGTGGCAGGAATTATTGGCTGGAATGATTTAGCCAGGGGTGATCCTGCTTTGAGCAGGGGTTGATCTAGATACCTCCTGAGGTCCCTTTCAACTCTGGTCTTCTCAGATCAATAGATTCACTGTCTGACCTTGGATAAAGTCAATTCCTCACTCTGGGTGTCCGTGCTCCCATCTGAGACATGATATAATGACTGTTCCCTCCCCCTAGATGTGTGTTGTGATGGTTATAAAAAAGCTCTGAGCAGTATGCTGGCCTCCCCGGGGACAGCCATGCTCGCAGGTCAGACCCATCCAGAGAGAGAGAGAAGAAAGAATGATCCCATCTCCTCCTGTGCCTGATACCTAGAGACCCTGCTTCCATGATCGTCGTCATCTTTGTTGTCATTTCCATCGTGGTTCCTGCGCTGTCCCTGATCTGGCTGGACTTCCCTGGTTCTGTGGAGAGTGGTGAAGTAGATGTTTAATTACTGTTGTCTTTTGACCCAAGGGAATGGACCTGAGGAAAGGGGTCCTTATAAAGATTACTTCCCACTTTGCCACATATTTTGGTGATAGGGCGTCCATCCCAAGCCGCTCCTGGGCAGGTCCAGTGGATGCAAAGAGGAGGCTGTGGGATGTGAACTCCTTTCCGGCTCCTTGAGAGAGATCCCTCCCCTAGCTGCTAAGAACAGAATCTCAGAACATTTCCACTCCCCTTTGCCTGCCTTTGTGGTTTCTGCTACATTCAGGGACCCGGTTATTATGACACAGTTCTCCCCTGATGTGCTTAAAACACCTCAGTGCTGCTGTGTTGATGGGACCGGCTCAGATCCGAAGCATGTTTCAGAACTGTACCACTGTCTTGTGAAACTCCAAGGGACAAATTCAGAGGGGAAGAAACCCTGAGCTCTCAGACCTGGACCATACACCGTTCTGGCCCCTCTTCTCACACTGTCTGCTCCCGCCAGCATTGCAAGAATGAATCATCTTCCAGCCACATTGGGGGTAAATATAATTTAGCCTGCTCTCCCCATACAGTAAATGAGAGCCCCCGAGTATCAGCCACCAATGGGCCAATTCTGCCACACTTTGGTGGTCTCTCTGCTTCTCACACACTGCCCCATGTCACTGTTGGGCTTTGGAGTCAGACCCCACAGCATAAGGTATATGGATTAAATGTGGGGAGAAGGAGAGTCAAGAGTCCTGCTTTCCATGATTGCCTGATTTGCTTCGTCCGGGAGCTCCCCCCCAGCTGGCTTCCCAGTGTATTCGCTCCGACCTGTTTCCCGGGGTATTTCATGGTCATTTTGCCAAAATGTTTCCTTTCTCATTATATTAGTCAACCCACCTCCCGGCCTTTCACAGCTCCACTCCTTGGTGCTTTTACAGCCGCCTAGCTGATTACACTTTTATTGGGTCACAAGTGACGACCTGAGATTTCCAGGGATGGAAGGAACAAGAAAACTCCTGCTGGGAGCAGCCCATTTTAGAGCCCCCGTGTCAATTACGGTCTCGAATGGCACCTCGCCTCTTTATTTATTTACCCTAGAGGACCCCAGGATGCCCTCTCCAGCTTCCACTCCAGACTGATTGACGGTCTTAGCAAGTTTCTCAAGAACCTTCTATAAATACATTTGGAGCCAAGTCAGGCCCAGGAGCCCCACCCCGCTGAAAATCCAAGCCTTATAAAAAAGGTTTCCTAGCCAAGCAGAAAATGGCGTGTTCCAGCCATGCACCTGAGGCTGCTCTGCGTTACACTCAGAGTTCTCCCCAGCTGTGGGCAGACTACAAGAGGCGCTGAGATGCACTGAGCCCAGTTTGACTGTGGCGTTAGTCCAGATCGATACCAGTGCATGTGAGACCAAAGTTGGCACCCAAGAGTAGTGCTAATGGAAACCAACCCAAACCCTTATGAGACCTTTCGCCTGTGGGACATTTGGGAAGACGTGGTGTGTATCATCTGGACTCAGCCAGATGCTGGTTCTTCTGGGGACCTGGCCACTTCCCCGAGGAACACTCAGGGCTGGAGAGGTGGAAACAGTTTGGTTTCCTTGCTTTGAAAATAACAGGAAGGAAAGAAAAACAAGAACAAGGGAGCGTGCAGTGGAACAGAACGGTGGCCATTTCCAAACTGGTTAATGCAAACACAGTTAGCCTGTGGAACTCACTGCCACAGGATATCATTGAGGCCGAGAGCTCAGTACTGTTCAGAAAGGGATTAGACATGTATAGACAACAAGAGCAATCAGAGTTATAATGATAATGACAGCTAGAGTTTGGGGAGGGACCAACCCCTGCCCCTGCTTTAGGGCAGAAGCTGTTCTCTAACTACTGGGGGCAGGTTATCCATAAGTGCACCTGCAAATGTTCGTGCACCTTTCTTTGAAGCAGCTGTGCTGTGCACTGTCAGTGGCAAGATCTTGGAATAAATGGGCACGTTGTCTGACTGTCTGGCACTTCCCGTGTTCCTAGGACACAAGGTAGAGTAGCTCACAGAATGAGGTTTGTACAGCATCATTAGGAAACTATGCAATTAAAACAGGATAAGCAGCCGTGTGTGTATTCGCCAGCCATGTATTAACTGCATTAAAGCGAGGGGCAAGGAGATTGAGGGACATCGTAGCCACTGAAAAGTGGAACCACCTCAGAGCTGAGGGTTCGCCCCACTGCAACCTCACAGTGGTCCGCAGCCACAGCTCCGAGCATCTGACTCCCCTGCACCCCACAACCTGCTGCTCTCACAGATTCATCTGCCCCACTGCACCCCATCGCCTGCTGGACAGGACAGATCTGAAGGTCTTCGCCATTGTACCTCGTGCTGTGTCAAAGTTCTGAGCTGCTTCTTTCTCTTCCTTGCAGAGGCAAATCCTGATGGCACCCAAGCAATGCCTCAGTTTTCCTACTTTTTATCAGCAGCCTGCTGTGTGTTGCGATATCACATTAGAGGAGGCACTGTCCTCCCTGTGCATCCTCTTGATATGGCAGTGGGGTACTCTGGGCGATGTGCTGGACTTTAGAGGGGTTATGCCTGAGTAAGGTCAGCCCTGCTGTTCACAGACTCATGTTTGCCTGGGTTCCTAGTTTATTCTACACACCGCTTACGCCATCAGCTCTCTGGAGCAGGGACTGTTTCTCTGGCCTGCGTTTGTCCAGCGCCTGGCACAGCAGGGTCCTGGGCCATGACGGGGGTTGCATGGTGCTATCTCAGGGCAAGTAGACATGATCCAGGAGCTCCTCAGCTTCCTTAACAGGCTCTGCAGCAGTTCCGGTCTCCGAAGCTGGCCAGGAAAGGGAAAGGAGTTCTTCCTGCGTGGCATTCAGCAGCATTGCAACCAGGAGGGCTGGAATTGATGTATCTGAGGCCAAAATGAGCCTCGTTCTTTTCTGCAGCCATCTAATGACAGCCTTCGTCTCTGGGCGCGGAAGCCACAACCCAAGGCCGAGGTGAGCAAGTGCCAGCCACTTGCATTGGCATCTCCGCTGACATCTCTCCATAAACTAGTGCAGCACTCAGGGCTGCAGGCAGCAGTGGAGGAAGAGCTGTTGAGTTAGCAGTGCATGGGATGGACGGCTGCAAAGCTGCGTGGTGAGACTGCCGGGGAAGTTCCTCGTGCAGCCTTTTTTTTTATGGGTGGACTCGGCACTGCTTGCCTGGCTCATTCGTTGGGCTGAAGACCTACATTGCCTTTTAGCTGGCTTCCTGCTAGGGCTGCCCACTGCTGGCGTGGGCGTGGACACTGGAAGGATGCTGATTGGGCTTTCCACAAGGAAGATCTCCCGGCTAGGAACTCAGCTGGCATCTGCAGGGTGTGTTCCGCCTTCTCTAGCATTAGTGTGAGAACGCTGCTGGTCCTCCAGCCCCTGCTGACGCCAAGCAGGCCTGGTCACTAGAGCCGTTTGAAAACAGTGATTTTCTACAGGGAATGCCTCCCTCCCATTTCTCACTGGGGAGGTGGGGGTTGCTTTTCCTGGATGTGGGCTGCAAAAACGTCTTCTTCTTCAAAAAAATCCCTTCCAAATGTTCGATTTTCAAAACCCATTCTTGGTTTAAAAATTACGTTGGGTTTAGAATGTCAGTTTTCTACATTTTCTGTATTTTGGATTTGGGCCCAAGCCTGGTTGGTTTTGGTAATGTCTTTCCGTTGCCTGGTTGGCGTGTACAAAAATGGAATGAATTTGACCAACATGAAAAAGTTGGTGCTGTTGGGGAAAAGGTTTCAAGGGAAAATAAATGTGACCAAGTCTAGTGAGCACGGATGCTGTTGCTCAACCTACCTTTAATGCCGTAGGGTGCACATGCTAAATGTGTTTCTCCAGTGCAAATGGCACCACACCATGTGGCTCCCGTGCTCTGCACTTCCACCATTCTCTTTGGTATGAGGGAAAAACTTTCTCCTTCCATCTACTTTCTGGGTGACCCAATCACTTGTTATCTCAATGACCAGGCCATGACAGCGGTTTGCACTTGTTTTGGAAGCTGGCATGTGTCTTCACAAACTTCAGTGAATTTTGACTCCTAACCCCGGCCCATTATTATCCCCATTTTACAGCTGGGGAAACTGAGGCACAGAACAAACCCATGTCTTGTCCAGGATCACAGATCAAGCCAATGTGGAAGCCAAGGGCTAGTTCCTGAGCTGGTGTGACTGGGTGTCACTCCACAGAATCACAGAAACAAGAAGGGACCATGAGAGGTTGTCGAGTCCAGTCCCCTGCACTCCTGGCGGGACCAAGGACCCTCTTAAACCACCCCTGACAGGTGTTTGTCTGACCGGCTCTTAAAAACCTCCAATGATGGAGAGTCCACAACCTGCTGAGGCAACTTATTCCAGCGGTTAATCACCCTGACAGTTGGAATTTTTTCCTAATGTCCAACCTAAACCTCCCTTGCCGTGATTTATGCCCATTGCTTCTTGTCCTATCATCGGCGGTTAAGAAGAACAATTTTTCTCCCTCCTCATAACAACCTTTTAGGTACTTGAAAACTGCTATCATGTCCCCTCTCAGTCTCCTCTTTTCCAGACTAACAAACGCAGCTCTTTCAATCTTCCCTCGTAAGTCAAGTGTTCCAGACTTTTAATCATTCTTGTTGCTCTTCTCTGGACTTTCTGCAATTTGTCCACATCTTTCCTGAAATGAGGCACCCAGAACTAGACACAATACTCCGGCTGAGGCCTAATCAGGGCGATGTAGAGCAGAAGAATTACATCTCGTGTTTTACTTACATTACTCCTGTTAATACGTCGCAAAATGGCATTTGCTTTTTTTGCAACAGTGTCACACTCTCGACTCATATTTAGCCTGTGGCCCACTGTGACATCCAGATCCCTGATACCACCTCCCGTGGCACTCCCAGTTCTGTGCCTCAACCATGACACCGTCCGTCAGAGCCACCTTCCTCTTGCCAAATTCCCCCGCCGTCGCCTTTCCAACAAGCTGGAGAAAAGCTTGGGGAGGCACAGAGAACCCAGTGGGGTCCCGCATCTGCCTGTGGCATGGTTAGGGAAGTCCATGGGGAGTGGGGAGGCGGAGTAGGTGCCGACATAGTCAGATCTGTCAGTGCTTTATCCCCCTATTTCCACAGAGCAGACAACAGCTGGATGAATTCAGTGGTTATGCAGAGTGAGGGGGGCCCTGGCTAGTGTGATGGGGTGTCCCCAAGGACACCGGGGGCTGGAAATGACTCTGACTCCTGCCCATTCAGGCTCCCCCAGGTTGTTTTGTCCCACTGTATATGTTTCCCTTCCCCCTCCCCCCATCCTCCACCTCCACCCCTCCTAGGAATTTAGGGAGAAGCAGAGATTGGGCTGGGAGGTGTAGAGTATTATTGCCTGCAAAGCCATTCATGGGAAATGACTCCCCCCCCCCCTTCCCTCAGCCCTTGAGACTCCCCTCTTTCCCCTCCTCGCTTTCTTGGCCGTGCAATAACAATAAGAGAAATGCCTCCAGGAGCTTTTCCTGCTTGGAACAGGGGCAGAGGGCAGTCAAAGACCTCCCTCCACCCACCCCCTGCCATGCCAGTCCAGCCACCACCCCACCCTCCCCAGCTGCAGGGTTACAAAAAATAAAAATAATAATAGGGGTAATAAGAGAGGAGGTAATGGAACGTTCTCCAACTGGGCACATGTCAGAAGCCATTATATGTGGTGCAGATTTGCATAATTCAAGAAGCATCAAATTAAATTTGCATAATTCCTTTGATTACACTTGTTATTAAATGTAAGTGACATTGATTTACAAAATGGCCCAATATAAGGTTAATAGCGAATGTCACCTTCCAGGAGGGTGAAGAGGGTGTGTGGGGGGAGGCGGGCTGGGGGAGTAGGAAGCAAGGAGACCAGGCAATTGATTCCTCTCCTCTCTCTGCCTTAAAGGGCTCCAGTCTCCTTTCCGAGGCGCCCTCAGCTTTCGCCAGGCTGCTCCTTGGTTTCATGTGGACAAGATGTAATTAGGAGCGCCTGCCAAGTAGAGTTAATGCCATGATTCTATTACCGCCCTGCTCCGGCGCGAAGCCGCGGCTCAGGGCACTGGCAGACAGCACTCCTGCAGGGAATTGGGGCATGGGGCTGGGGAGGAAACAGCTTTCTTCCCAGTGCTGAGCAAGACTGAACGCGCGCCCTGGGCCGGAAGCGTGGCTCTCGCGGATCCGCCACAGAAACCTCTCTCAGTCCGGAGGCGATTCAAAATCGCAAACCTGAGCTAGGCCTGAGCAGTTATCAGGGGCCAGATGTGCCATGTGCATCTGCCAGGACAATATTCAACAAGAGCGACCAGGACCCAGAGAAAACTTGGGTCACTAGTGACAGGGTGTTACCTGTGGTGTCTTAAAACCTGTGACATGAAAGAACCTATGGGATGCATACAGCTCCACAGGGACTCTGGGGTACGTATAGATCCACTGGTAATTACTGTAGGGTGTATGGGGGACATATAGAGCTTTAAGGGACAATGGCAGGGCTGATGGGGCACCTGTAGAGCCATGGATGAGAATGGAAATGCCTATGGGGTATGCACAGATCTACAGTGGTTATGACAGGACCTATGGGATAGAGGGAGACCCTGGGATAACATAACTGAAACCCATTTTGCCAAGATGTACCCAAGCGCCGCTTTGAACCCTGGCTTGTGTGCAGGTCTTCCTCCCCGCTATCTCTGTCTGTCCACCTGTCCTTCTGCTGCAAGCTTCTTAGGACAGGGACAAGGCTGCCTTATCCGGAAAGTGACTAGCGATTTGTGCGCACGCCCACAGAACGATGGTGATAAATGATGGCACACAAACTCAGTACCACTTCCCTTTGGACGGGGAAACAGAGGTGTCCAGGAACACAGAGTAAGCCAGTGACAGAGCTGGGGACTAGGAGGCAGGCGTCTAGTCCCCTGTTCTAACCACTAGACAATGAGACCATGTTTCATGGCAGAACCTCTCGAGATTATGAGACGTTCTGTGAAGAGCTTGGATGCAAGGGTACGCTGAGGCCTGATGCGGTATATATACAGTCCTGGGCAATGGTGTGGGGTATTTACACGATACTGAGAAAGACTGAAAGCTAGATGCACAGCCCAGGCCCGGCCAAAATCTAGTGACTTCAGTGCAAAGAGTCGCATGGACCCCAGGGAGCTTTGCCTGCGTCCTCTGGAGCGGATAAAAGCAGGGCCTCTGATATTCATGACTGCGGCTTTGGTGTCCATCCAACCCCCAGGCTGACATGAGCCCTTGGGTGAGAGTCTAACGCTGTGTAACTCAGACCAGGTGCTAGAGCTAATCCAGCCCTTGGGATAGCAGCAACAGGGTGGAGCCCCTCCTATGTAACGGGCACCAACAGCCGGGGCACTGGTGTGGGGTAGATACAAGGGAGAGTGGGATTTCAAAACCTGCTGCCTAAAGTGAGGTTCCCAAATCCCGTCTTAAGTTCCTAAACAACTTGGGCCTGATTTTCAAAAGCGCTGAGCTCCCTTGACAAGCCTCCGGTGCATCTGCCTGAGAGGAAGCCACTGTGTCCGTCTCTGAGAGGCAAGGCCATTCGCTGCAGTGTGCGGTGGGTCCCAAAGGAATAATGGGATCCCCGGTGTAGCAAGGGCCAATGGGGGCGGAGCCTGGCCTCGTAATTAACAAAGCTGTCAGGGACATATTAGAGCTCCTCGTGTGATAATGAGAGGAGCTGTGTTAATATTCCACTTACTGAAGGGGAGATTTTCTGCCCGGCGGTATGAGCTCCATGGAACAACCCGGGATTCGGCATTGCAGGTCCTTCCGTACTACAGGGTGGACCACGATCCCAGGAGTGACTAGTGATTTTGGGTGCCCAGCCTGAGACAACACAAAGACCTGATTTTTCAGAAAATGCTAAGTACTGGCTGTCTGAAAATCAGGCTTCTTTAAGGATTCTCGTGTTGGGCAACCCAAAATCCCTTCTGAAAAATCTAGGGTTTGAGCTGCTTGCAGCTCCTTGGTGCCCATATTAAAAGGAAACAAGGAGTCCTGTGGCACTTTTAAAGACTAACACATTTATTTATCACATGAGTTTTCATGGGAGAAAATCCCACTTCGTCAGATGTTTTGAAGATGGGGAACTGACAAAATGGAAATCTCGAAAGCAAACTAGACTAACCCAGCTGCCCCTTTGGAACATATTAAAAGGCAACATCTGAAGTTGCTGATGTGATGACGGAGCTGGGGTTTCAGGCAGATCTCGGAAGCTGTGAGACTTTACTGCAGACTTACTAAATTGACTTTTAAAAAGTGATTAGAGACATTTTTGCATGGTACCAGGGAGTCATTTTTATTTACAATACTCGTAACTTAAAAACAAGCTCAGGGCTTTTAGGGCAATGGTGCTTTCTAGAGGATAATGCACCAGGAGGAGACTCCAGAGATATGGGATCTTTTCTTGGGTCTGCTTCTGACCATGGGGAAGCCACATCCCCTCTGTTTCTCTGGTTTTCCTGCCTGTCTTGTCTGTGAACTGTCTGTGGTAGGGACTTTCACGTCACTGTCTCTGTGCAGCATGTCCTCCCCCCCATTTCAATTGCAATGTCTCTGTTGTAAGAACTTCAATCCTGGTATTTGCTAGGCTGTGCTCTGCATGGGGAGCCGTGTGGGCCCGAGTTGGACTTCGAACCACAACAGCGTTACTCAGCTTCCAGAAGAGGGGTTCGGACAGGGTGCATTGGCATCAGCTGTGAGACACGGCGCGGATGGTGACGCTGCTTTAGTCCTACGCCTGGATATTTATGAGTGCTCCCAGCTAGCTGTACCCCTCCCTGACCCCCCCCTCCAATCCCTTTCCCGTACAGTGTATCCTCAGTGAGTCTCGTCAACCCCAGGCACTCCAAATCACAGGTCAGTAACCCACCACGAACGGCGAGACTGGCCTGAGAGCCATGGCATTTCAGTGGCTTCTTTTCGGCACGTTTCCACCGCCATTTTTCCCAGTTGCGCTCCAGAGCTGCGCCAGGGGAGCAGGTGACTCGTGTCCACTCCTCTGTTCCCCTGACGCCATTCAGGCTGCTGAGGCGTTTGGGACGATGGGGATCTTGTGCCGGTGGAACTCAGCTCCTCAGCGATTAGGCACAGGAGAGTTTCTTATTAAGGGTAAACCTGGCGCTGGCTGACAATTGCTGACATTGTCATATTTAGCACCCGCATGCAGTGAGCCTGAGCCGCACACTGGGTGAGCCGAGCTCAGCAACAGCAAATTAATCGTCACTTCATTACTGCTCAGTGCCTTTCATCCTGACAGCAGCCTTTCAAACGCAGGTGTAATTGGAAGGGCCCATTTGGTGAGGGCCGGGAGCAGGGAACTGAAGACTCTCTCTGGTGCTTGGTGTCCCGTTCTGGGAAGAAACAGGAAGGCCTGGACTGGCTTGTGGGAGAAATAACTCTGGCTATGTCTACACTTGGAAATTTAAGTCGACTTTAGCTTTAGTTAAGTCGACTTAGTGAGTCTACACTTATATTTTAAGTCGACTTTGGGGGGAACTTACAAAGTCGACCTAGAGCGTCCACACTGGACGCCTAGGTCGACTTCTAGGGGCTAGGGGGACTGAGGGCAGGTCCACGGGGGCAGGGGAGGCACCCCTTGCCCAGTGCCAGGGAGCTCAGCCTTTGCCCCATTGTACATGCGTACAATGGGGCAAAGGGGGACAGGGACCCTGGCAGGGCATAGGGGCAGGGTGGGCAGGGCTCTGCCCTGCCCTGTGGGGGACATGCCAGGCTCCCCCTGTGCCCCCCCCCCGGCAGGGAGGGCATTGGTGCAGTCCTGGGGTAGCCCTAAGTCGACTTAGGGCTACCCCATGTCTACACTAGCTTTATTCGACTTTAAAAAGTCGAATTAAGCCTTGATTCGAATTAAATTGAGGTTTAATAAAGTTGACTTAATTTTCATTAAGTCGACTTTATTTTCCTTAAATTGACTTAAGGAAACTGTAGTGTAGACGCAGGGTAAATTGAGTCAACTTTAGCATGCTTACGTCGACTTAATTTACAAGTGTAGACGCAGCCTCTCTGATTCCTGTCTAAGGCCCCTTATTGGCATACACAGAGGTCCTATTGCCAAGATATCGGTTCACATTCTGCAAGGAACTTCCTTTGAGCCACAGCTTGTAAATAAAATGTGCAGAATAATAGGGCTTTCTGTAATCCTTTCCGGCATTATTATTATTATTACTGCACTGCCTAGGAGCCCCAGGCACGGCCCATTGCACTAGGCGCTGCACAAACGCAGAAGACAAAGATGGTCACTCATGGTGGGACTGTAACCCTAACCCTTGAGCCTGAATGAAGGATGGCTCTGTGGTTGCAAAGGTGTAAACTGGGGATTAGAATCCAAGGGGGGGCGAGATAAAAAGGGATCACAAAATCCCATGAGGAAGAATCAGAGCCCTGGGTTTTGTGCCTGGCTCGCTATATGATCTTGGAGAGATCCCCTCTGTCCCTCACTTTCCCCAAAGGTAAAGTTGATGTAAACACACCCTTTCTGATTAGGAAGAGGGAGGCTACATTAATGAACGCTTGTTTAGCGCAGTGAGAGCCTAAAATGGGATGTTGTTGTATGAAGCCTAGGTAGATTTAGCTCTCTATGTCTACACTTGAAAAGTTAAGTCGACTTAACAAAAATCGACTTAACTTTTCTAGTGTAGACATAGCCCCTTTTCAACCTTATTAAGTCGACTTAACACTTTAAGTCGATTTAATAAAGTGGAGTTAGGTGCTAATCCCCATCCACACTGGCTTAAATCAACCTAATAAGGTTGACTTAAGCGTTAAGTTGACCTAAATCGCGGTGATATTAGGTTGACTTAACTTTTCCTAAAGTCGACTTAAGGAAATGCTTAGGTCAACTTAAGGAACGCCCAATGTGGACGCAGAGCAGTTTAAGTCGACTTAAGCCGCCTTAAGTCGACTTAATTTGTAAGTGTAGACGCACCCACAGTGTGGTAGGTCTGAAAGAACATAGATTCATGGTTTATAATGTTGGAAGGGACTACTGTGAGCATCTAGTCTCTGACCTCCACAGGCCGTAGAGTTGCCTAGAGCATACGCTTTATAAAAACATCCACCCTTGATTTATAAATGGCCAGTGATGGAGAATCCACCACAATTATTGGCAAGCTGTTTCAATGGTAAATAACCCTCTCTGTTAGGAAATGTGCACCGACTAGAACCGACTGGCATTCCCAGCACCCAAATGTGTCTTTTGGGGGAGAGGGCTGAAAATGACCTTTTAAAAAAAATTGCATCAAAAATCCTTGCCACAGCTGAACTGTTCTGTTTTTCCCTATGTTTCCCCTGGCATTGTTCCATCCAAATCATTATAGACCTTTTCCATTTCTCCAAAATCTCTCTGGGAAGGAAGAAAAGGGGGCTTCTGATCAAAGGAAAATGTAAAACACAATTTCGACAACACAAAAATGTTACGAAAAACAGCTCCATTTTGAGCCTGGCTCAATGGAAACAACTTGGGAATTTTTCACAAAAATCATTCTCCTGTTTCTGGACCAGAACTAGTCATCACTGGTGGCCATCATGCTTCCTTTTATTTTCTGTCTCTAGCTCAGCGATGTCCAGGAACCAACCTCCCTCCCAATCTTGTTGAGTTGGCCCATCCTTGGAAGTCATTGATGCCAAAGATCCCACCTTCTCCTCTGTGTGGTTCTATTCAGTGGCTATTGCTGGACACCAACATAGAGGTCTGTGGGTGTATATTTTTCTCCTGGCCTGTTACTCGTTAGCAAGGAGCCGGCGTGCCATGAAGACGGAAGGGTTAAGTGTTTTCCACAACCTGTTCTGCTGCTGCCTGAGATGTGTTAATTTGTTTCCCTGAATGGCCTAAAGGATGTGGCCTCCATGCATTTTAGTGAGGCGCAGGGAGCCGGACGCTGTGGATATTTCCCCTCCATCCCCCACTCCTCCTGTGTAAAAGTTATTGTCGTATTCCGTGGAGGCTCAGGTAGGCAGATGAATGGGAAATGTTCCTCTCCATTACTAGCTGCACTTGACTGGAGTCTCATTACATTACTATGGCGTTTTAGCAGGCGAATGGGCCTTGCGTCTGGGTTCCGAGCACCCCTCATACCTCCCTGATAACGTAAATTACCCTCCGCCTCATTGCCTCAAATGATCAAACATCAAATTGCTAGTAAAAAAAAAAAAGAAAAGGGAGAGAGGGGGAAAGGAGAAAAGCTGAACAGAACCATGGGTTGAATCTAGATGGTTTGTCAGCAACAGAGACGACTCAGTGACTGTTAAGCACTCACTAAAGATGAATCCATCGAAGGCTTTGAGCACAGTAATTTCACCAGCATTAAAGTGCACCTGAAAAACCCAAACAATGCTCTGTAACTCCAGATTACACCCGTCAGGACTTGATTCTTCCAAGCACACTTGTTTCTTTTGTTGCGGGGAGGGGCTGATCTTTCTCCATCATCAGACTTCGGCACAGCCATTTGAGATAAATGGTGTCGATTTTTGTTGTCGTTGAACAACGCGGTGGCTGCTGCTCCCCAGGTGAAAAATCCCGTAGATGTGCCGAATCCTTCTAACCGAACAAAGCAGGAGAGGTCTGCGGCGGGGGGGGAGTCACATGTGTGTGGAGGGACAGTCAACCCATGTAGAGAAATATGGATCTAGGGAGGGTAACGAGGCGCAATGAAAAGATGGGCTGTATGTCCTTTCTCAGTATTTAAACGTGTGCTTAATGTGATGCTCAGTGGAATGGTTAATCTGATAATGCTGGCCGTGTTTGCCATAGTACTCAGAGAAATGTTTACTGCAGTATTTCATGGGGATTGTGTTCTGGATGGCACAAAAGGAGGGATCACTGTAGCGTACAGGGAAATGTTCATTGCAAAATATACTGGAATATTAAGAGGTTTATTTAGTGGCATACTTAGTATAATATGAAAAGAGTTAAGTACAGGGTGTTTTATTAATATTTTTGGGGTGGGGATGAGGTTTAATGCTCAGAAAGGTTATGGATAAGTAATTCCGGCTAAAGATGGTCATATTCGTAGATTTATAGATTTTAAAGCCATACGGGATAATTAGGATAATGTAATCTGACCTCTTACATCACACCGCTAGATACAAATTGCTGCGTAGTTGCTGATTCAGCAAAGCACTTGAGCACATGCTTAATTTTAAGCACCTGAATAGCTCCACTGAAGTCTTTGGGGCTACCTCACCCACTCAAAGTCAAGGACGTGCTTAAGTCTTTATCGAATTGGGACCATAGCTGAATCATGAGGCCAGGTAAATAATTCATAGCAAATCATTTATGCAACAGCTTTTGCCTCCTTTGCCGCTGGTGGATTCTTCCTGAGCTGAGCACCTTTTTCTCAAATGTAGTCATTGTTTGAAATCAGTCACCGAATAATTTCAGGGAAAAGTTCTTGGTCTGTAAATCGTTTGCGGGCAGCTCACTGTGAATGCTAGGCAGAGAGGGCTAGATTCTCAGACATCAGAAGGAGGTGTAACTCCACCCGTGTCAGCAGAACTGTGCTGATTTCTGCGAGCTGAGAATCTGGCCTTCCAATGTGACGACACATTGTTTTTGCTTTCATTGGCCCTGTCAGTCACATGGTACCATTTCAGTTCCATGACTGAGAAAACGTAATTCCTATCAGCGAGTTTCTGATGCAAATATTTAGGATTTTGAAATTTGCTTTCAGAGAATTTTCTCCAACATTCATTTAACATGTGCTGGTTTGGTGCAATCATTGACAGTCAAGTAGTTTTTCTGGAATATTCACAAGAGCAAAATGAAATGAGGCGTGAAAGCAGCCAAGGTGAATTCAATGCAGCATCACAGCATGGTTTTAAATGGATTGTCCCCTTTGTCTATATATATATATATATATATATTAGCAAATTGTTCATGCACCAATTCTGATTAGGGGCTTGTCCAAAGAGCTGGAATGAATACATTCCAGACCAGGCTGTGGGTTATTTGCAACCAGCTCATGGTGTGTGATTGTTTATCTACGTCACACAGCACTGTTTGTAAGCACAGAAATAGCGAAGAGCAAATAACATGGAATTACATCACAAACTCTTCATGACCAATTTGAGCAGGCCCCGATCCTGTGAGGGAATTCTGGTGTTAGCGCAACATAGGAATAGGGCACTTCTGGGACAAATTTTCAGATGCTAAAATTCATGAAAATGGTACAATTCACTAATATTTTCACAATACCCAGCAGTGATTTGGATGTTCACAAATAACAAAGAGGATGAACCTTTGTTCTCAGGCTGTACAAAACACATTCCCAATGTTCCATTAAACACACCTCGATCTAGAATAACAAAGCAAAGAAAAGTGAAAGCATTTTTGTGAATGGAAGGTCCCTACATTCAGAGATGTTTCACGTAGCAGCAGCAGGTTCTTTAGCGTAGCATAAGATGAGTTAAGAGTTTTGAGTGGCCAGTAATTCTGGGTGTAATATTTCTGGGGTGCTCAAACCGAGACATGTTAAAGGGCCCTCATATTCTCATAGACTCTAAGGTCAGAAGCGACCAGTATGATCATTTTCAGGGGATGGGTGCTCCACACTGTCTCTTTTTGGTGTTCCCATTAGACCACTACCAATGGAGGCAATCAAACTCATTAGTCACCTTTGAAAATTGCATCTGTTCTGTTTAGTCAGTGTTGAAGCAATTTTTAGCCCCCCAAGAATGATTTCCTTGTAGCTCACCTGCTGAGAATGGGCGGCCAGGTAGCAGGGTCAAGAGGGTGGTGTGGCGTCTAAAGAGTTTCATGTCGTCTGGCTGACGGTCAGGCTAGCCTAGCAGTCCAGGAGGATGTGATGTGCAATATTTCTGGCGCAGTGTCAGGGGAAGTCTGTGTGCCCTGTTTTGGAGCAAGTTTTATTGCGAGAGTTGATTGTCAAAAAAGATTGGGTTGGGGCAAGTGCAATCGACCGATGAGTGAGTGAGAAGGGTCGCCTTCTGTGCTAATCTGCAGAGCACAGGGGCTGTTACAAGCTCTAGTACAAAGCTGTCTGTCTCAACCTGTAGCAGGTTATGCCTGTAGCTCTGGAGGTCCCAGTTAAATTTCTGGTGTGTCGGCCAAGGATGGAGGCAGGTTGGCTGGTCCATTGAGGTGCGTGGCATGGATGTGCGTATGCCCTGGCATGCAGTCCCTCAGTTGTATTCCGCCCCGTCGGTTCAGCTGCTGTTTTAATGCAAGGTTTTACTATTTGCATATGCAAAAGAATTATTTCTTGACACTCTATTTGCTGGTGTAGGCCCATGAGTTATCTCAATTAAATGTTTTTTCAGGGCTATTTAGAATGGGCTAAATTTTTTCCATTTACAATTATTTTGTATGAAAAGAAAGGGCCTTTTTTCAAAACAAAATTTTCAGTGGGTATTTTCAGTTTCATTCTGCCCCAAAGGTCCCATTTTTGCTGTGCGAAATGAAACCAGAAAAATCTGTGGTTTCTTGCAAACCAAAATCGGAAAACTTTTATTGACAACTGAACATTTTTTTTCCATAGAAAAATATGGAAGCCTCATGCAGGAAACCTGTTTTCATTTATTTTTTAATTTTTCACAAGAAAAAAAGCCTTACAATTTTTCACCAAGTTCTGGGCCTCACTTTGAGCGGATGCTAGAATATTTGGGTTGCAGTTTGGATGTTCTTCCTTATAACCATCCCTTTGTACCCTCGTTTTGGATGAAATGCAAAATCGGGTCCTGCAAGATGTAGTCATTAAGGATTCTGTGGCATGTTTTGAAACAGTAGGGTTGTTAGTCTGAGTCTCTTGGCCATAATCCAGCTCGGGTAATTACATTCTGCTGGCCTGCATTCCACCCTGCAGTTCAAATGGAAAAATTATTCTTCACGTCCCTTCCTAAAAGCACTGCTGCATGGCAGGTTGCAGAATGGCTGACACTTTTCCACCCCAGAAGCAGCTGCATTTCAGTGACAGAAGAAGTGTTGCCATGTGTGTTAACAATGGTCATGCAGTGTGGAGGAAAGGCACCTGGGTCAGATTCTTAGCTGGTGTCAAGAAGAAGAGCTCTCACTGACTTCAAGGGAGCTGGGGCCCATTTCCAGCAGCTAAGGAGCTGGCTCTTTGCCAGTTATTAACTCACTTTAGCATGCAAAGGTTTTGGTCCTGTAAAAAGGCACTGCTGTGGCAAATGCAGCCATGGACTGGAGCACCTTTCTGATGTGGGAGGAAGGAGCAAGGCGGGAGGGTGGCGAGGTGGGCTCCGTGGAGGCTGGCACCGCCAGCGAGAGGGAGGACAGAGTTGCTGGCAGGCTTGACCCGTGCATGTAATTTGTAAAGAGCATTTTTTACTCCAGATCGATGCTTTCCTCAGCACTTTAATGCACCCCATTGGTGTCCTTAAACTCTAATGATGCAGTCTGTGAGAAGCTGCCATTTATTTCCCACAGATGGGGTGATAATTATTGACAAGATTGTAACTAATAATTAAACCCATTTGCTCCTTTAAACAAGGTGGTGTGAATTATTTCCAGGGGGATCTTTTGCAGGCCTGTGGTGACCCTCGGCTTGGGGCTGGAATTCTAAAGTTGCCCAGGGCCGGGCCTGAGGAAGCCGCAGAGGAGAAGCACCTGCTGGCAAGGCTGTGGTGTGGTTTCCGGGCACTTTGCCCGGCCTCTCGCCTGCTGCCCAGCCAGAGGAACCCACATTGGGCCGCTTTCTGCCCTTCTGTGCAGTCACTGGGTAAGTCCATTGCCACAGGTCTCGGGACCTCGTTACCATCCTTCTAGGCCAGGGCTGCCCCAAATTCAGTTTGTGCGGCACTTCCGTCCCCATGAACAACAATTACAGCAGTGCTCTCCCCCCCTAGGCAAAATAATAAACGCTACAAGCCATGTGGATAGGGCCCTGGAGTGGGACTTAGGAGACTTGATCTCAGATCGGTCACTGGATGATCTTAGCAAGTTGCTCTGCCTCCCTGTGCCTCAGTTTCCTCGTGTGGAAAATGGGGATAACACAGCCCACGTGTGTAAAGTGCTTTGAGATCTGGTGTGGACAAGAACTCTATATTATTATTATTGTCCCCTTCCCTCAGCACAGGGAAGACCCTGGAGTTACCAGAAACAGATCAGGGAGTGAATTGTGATTCCAAGAATCACAGCCTGACCCCAGAGGGACGTAACATACTTTGTGCAGCTCAACTCCCCCCCTCCCCCCCCCAAACACACACTGATTGAGGCACGGGAAGTGCAGGGAGACAGCCTGCCATACCTCACCCCTTTCCTCCCACACCCTGGTCACCAGCTTCCCCCACTATGCACAGCCCTGCAGTAGAAGGAGCCAATACAGGAGAATTAGGGGCTCCTTATGAACCTATTCCCCCCATGCAAGCACACGAGGCAGCTCATTATTGTCATATTCTGCATATATGGCACATGTGTATCTCTGAATTGCTATATTTGGCTGAGGCCAATTTCCTCTTAGCTCCCACCCAAATCAGTGCAGTGCTGGAAACACGCTCCAGTATTTATTCCGGTCTCTCTTCTAGGACCCATGATGGCAGTGGGTGGAGCTCTAATCTCAAGCAAAACCTCCCTCTTAGCCTAATCTGCAAAGAGCTTTGCAGATGAAAGAACCTCTCACTGCTAAATTCCATTATGTCCTTTGTCCTCCCACCTTACCCAACCCCGCAGTTGTCACTTAGCTGAGCAGCATATAAATGGCTTTCCTCATTGGTACAGCTAGTCAAAAGTTTCCAGCAGTCTGCTGGGGGCCAAACATTTTGCTGACATTTTAAATTTCAAGAGGGAGGGGGGAACCCACAACAAGTACTGAGGAATTTTTCATAGCTTTGTGTCTGTGTTTTGACCAGCAAAAGAGTGGCTTAAAACGTTGCCAACTGAGACACTGTGATGAAATTTTGTCAACATTTTGCCAAAAACAATGAATAAATATTTTTTCAACCAAGTGAATTTATTCCCCTGCCTGTGTTTCTTCCTCATCTCTGTATTCACTCCTGTTCTTTGATGTTTTCCAAGCTATGCCGTGTCATGAGATGAACACGGATATCCGCACCAATACAAAACCAATGCCTGTTATCTCCCTGCACTTTGCGGGAATGTGATCCAAAGTGACGTTGCCCTTCCGCCACACTGTGGCATCACAAAGTCATGTCTAACCTGCTGTCCACGCTTAGCTCAAAGTCTCTTTCACAGATCACCAAGCAACACAGATTCTCCTGCCCCAAAATTACTATGCTGTGCTGGAGAAGAAGGACGGTTCAGCGGGCAGAGCACCTTCAGGTTTACCACCAGCTTCCTGCGGGGCAAATCACCTTCTCTCTGGGGGTTTGTTTTCCCTTCTGTACAATGGGTGGAAGGGGTAGCCGTTCTCTGTACCGAGCAGTGTTGTGAAGTTTAATACATTTAAGATTGTGAGATGCTCAGATACTGCAGCAGGGGGTGCTATAGGTGCCCCGTAGAGAGATTGCATCTGCCCGATGTTTTCCCATGCAAAAGATAGTGTTCATTCACTCTTTTGGTGCTGGACCTCCATGGATCCAGCTGTCACCAGCTGTTTACCTAGGGTTTGAGCTGAAAAGTTTTGGGTCCAGGTCAGACTTGTCCCAGAGCTTGGGGCTGTTCAGAAAGGGGGTTGGTTCCAGCCACTCCCTGCTCAGTACATAGCAGTTCGCTAATGCAGAGAGCACAACTCAAACGCCTCCACCCACGAGGTTCCTCTTGAGCTTGGATGATCCCTGACGGTGGGATGCCCAGCGTGTTTCCTGACAGCCCCATATGTGACTAGCCAGGGGCTGGAAGGCTGACACTAGCCCGTGCACATGCTGGCTTGGGTATATCTAGATGAGCTCAGTCCTCCCCTGGACTTGCCGTGCAGACGTGCCCCCGATACAGAAGCACCCCACTGTCCCATGCTCCCCACCCATGCACACTCCCAAAGGACATCCCTGTCACTGGGGTGTGCTCCCAGCGGAGAGGGTTGTGTGGTACAATCCCTTGCCAGGGCCAGATTGTCCAAGACCTGCCTCAGTCGCCCAGGGGAGGGAGGAACATAAAGCCCCCCTCCTTCCCTGCTCAGTTCTGCTTGCTTAGTGATGTTGCCCCCGGGGTGCCTTGTCTGATGCTCCCCTAGCAAACTAGTGCATTGGGAGGGAATTAAGAGGGGCAGGCGCTAAAGGGAGCCCTGATTCCATGTCTGCCCCCCTCGCCCGTTTGCCAGCTCGGCATTGGCGAGGGCTCGCTGGGTGGGGCATGGGCATCCCCAGGAGTGTCTGTGTTTTCCTTGTGCAGGGCGTTAGGCAGGGAGACCGTGTCAGGGGTGCCGGCCTGCTCGCTGTCAGCGAAGAGCTCGGTGCAGAGCAGGGATAGAGGCTTGGCGGGGAAAGCTCCCTTTGGATGGCGTATGCTTCCAGGGAGGGCGTAAATCTCATCTCGATGCTAGGGTCCATTAGCGATAGAGGGGAGTACTGGCAGAGCCCGGGATGACAGAGTACACCCCTAGCTGTCCGCTGCGGTGCACAAAGGAGGTTGGATGTGCATTCTGCAGCGTCAGCGGATGATGAGCTCATAAGTCAAGGGGCCGCAATCTTGTGAGGGGATTTTTACAGTAATAAACACGCCACACATGCCGAGAATTATTAGCCGATCTCTCAGGCTGTCTACACTGCCGTCCACGGGGCACTTGAATCGAGCTACAATGCTCAAGGAAGATGCGACACGCAGCCTGCTCAGGACCCTGCTTATGGAACTGCATTGCTGGTCTGTCTCTCACATTGGCCCTGCTATTTATAACCATGCTAGCAAGCTCAAAAGCCACACCTGACCAGCAATCACCCCTCCGCTTGCAGAGCAAACACAGCCTTAGTCTTACCTCCCAGTGCAATAATCACTCATCCTTTGACTTGATGGGGTGGGGATCTTCTCTTCCCCCTGGAGTGACTCCCAGGACTCCTAACCTACACCAATGCCAGGAAATGAGAATTAAGCCATTCGACTCCTTGCCTGCCTGCCTGTCTATCTACCTATCTGAAGGGCCTCACCCTGGAAGAAAGGTGTTGTTAGCAGGTGTTTGGAGTGAGAAAGCCAACCGCAGAGCAGAGAAGTTGCCCTCAGTATGTGTCAGCACAATCATAAAACTCTGGGGCACCTCACACCATCCTGGATCCGGTATGTGCAAAACCTATGTATTGTCTTTAAACGTCATGTTTTTCCCTCTTCCCAGCTGGAAATCAGGGTTCCCTTAGAGCCCTGAGTGCCATCATTCAGGCCTTGGAGAGAAAGGAAAACAAACCCTCTAAAATATACCTAAAATAGCTTGCCTGCTGATTTGGCCTTATCTTACTCACTGTGTGTCTTGTATAGTCATCTTCTTTCTTGAGAAAGCACGGGGGAGTTCCAAAAGTCAAGTATTTCCACATTATGAGCTCTCTTTATTCTCTCTTGCTGTTTTTCTTTCACCTCCTTCCCCCAAGAAATTCCACTAAAAAGGTTATAATAACAGACAGTTGCTTTGCACAATTCAGGCCTCACCTCGGCCATTTAAAATCAACTCAGAAAGGCCCCCATCCAGCAAACTTTTATTCATGTGCTTAACTTCAAGCATCACAATGATCTTAGAGGGACGTCTCACTCCTCCAGGTTCGGTGTACCCAGACATCTTTGCTAGATCATTAATATTTAGTGGAAAACGCAAAAATGGCTGAAGAGCAACCTGGCTGCTTTTGTGCATCATCCTTACAACTAAAGTTTGGGGACATCCATCCATTGATTTTAAAGAGCATTTAAAATCATGCCTTAACAAAGCCATGTTTAACGGGAAGGTTCTTTGCACATATCTCCTTAAAGGAAATTCCAAACCAAAAGAATTCCAATGCACAGTTTAGACCTCTTTAAAAAGACTCAGCTCATTTTTGCCAAATTTAGATTGATTTTTAACAGCTTCAGGGACATCTAAAAACAGCACTAAGTCAACGTGTCTTACTTGAGGGTTTGGGGTGGTTTTTTCATGTTATCCAAGTGCAGCTATTTTGATTGGAATATATGGGCAAAGGTCCCTCTTCTTCAGAAGGGCTCAATCCATCCCACGGAAACATTAAAATAATCACCATGGGGCTGGGACCAAGTATGGAAAATGCCAGCGGCTGGAATGGAATCTGTTTGAGAGAAGTTCAGAATAGCTGGGGAGCAGAATTAGAATGGAAGCTGGAATGACTAGTGATCACCTGGCATAATCGGGGATCTCAAAGTTTTCCATGGGATGAACCACATCTTAACAGAGATATTGCCTGGTGGATACTGCTCCTTGCCTCCCATTTGTGCAGACTACCTGCCCATCCAGAAGCACACTAGTGTACCATCTTGTTGGTTGCTACAACAATTGCTTACATGGCAATTTAATAATAGGAAAGCACTTGATGTCTCTTGTTTGCCTCACTTCTAAAGCAGTTTAGCAGGGAGAGGCCCCAGTAGCATCTCTTCACAAGCCACTGGCAAGTGCTCTGGAGACGGCCTGTAGTCCACAGACCAGTTTCAGAAGCAACGGGCAATAATAACGTATCCCTAACCATGCTTTATACTTATAAGTGGGCTATAACGCTGTCAAGGTGTGTTGGTGACTCTATAAACCATGAGACCTGAATGGTCAATGGTCGAATGGTTTAACACTGTCACCAGAATGCTGAGATAGCCCTGTGCTGCTTGGCTGGGGATACATTATTCACTATAATATATGGGAAGAGAGATCTGTGCCGGGTTGGAAATGAGCCACTAGCCACTAGCCAGCATGGCAGACAGGTGCATGGGAATCTGTCAGCATTTCCGTGTGCAACGGGAGGCTGAAATAGAAATTCAGAGGGAAATTCACCTGCCTGCATATAGTAGGTGAATGTTGTGCAGGAAGCTTATGCAGGGGAATCGATCCTGTGTAGCCCCTCTGCTCCCACTGGCCTGGGCACAGGGGCCGTGACTCCTGCATTCACTGGTTTATGGATAGGAACCAGCACAGATTGAGGGAGAAACCCCATTGGTCCAGCATTTTCTTCCCCCCTCTCCCCTCCTGTCCTCTGCAAAACTAGTGTGGAAAGCAGATACACTATGGCAGTTGGCCTTATTGGCATTTATGATAGATAGATAGATAGATAGATAGATAGATAGATAGATAGATAGAT
>ML685861.1:912197-934053 GCA_007922175.1 Pelusios castaneus | reverse complement strand
CTCGCCCTCATCCTTCACCTCTCCCTCGCCCTCACCCTACCCCTCGCAATCGCACTCGCCCTACCCCTCGCCATCGCAATCGCCCTCGCCCTCTTCCTCACTGAATTCCTCACCCTCGCCTGGCCAGCTCTAGGAGTAACTCCCTGGATTTCTCATTTCAAAGCTAGTGTAAATCTGGACTAATACAGTGACCAAAGAGGCCCAGAAAACGTTATATGCTTAACTTTTGAGGTTCTCCCATCATGCATGAACATACCCTGGGCCTGCTGTGCATTTTTCTACAGGAGATGTAGTCTGAAAGAGAAGACCTGTGCAAAACTCCTTCAAGCCCAATATTGCATCATGCCTAAGAGGTATTTTTTGATCAGTCAAGAAGTAGATGATTCCTGTCCCTTACACACCTGGTTTTTAATTGATTATCAATAGCAAATGTGGTGCTGGTGGAGGGTGATGGCCAGAGAACCCTAGATACTTACATCCTTCAGTGACCACAAAACAAGCTGACATCATGCATGTAACCTCACCATTGTCAACACTGGCCTGACGAGACCACTGTCCTCGGGGCCAGTCAGCTGTTCTCCTGTGTTTGATATCAGGGTGTTGCTGTTTGGAGGGTGGAGAAATCTGTCAGTGGATCACCAACCTCATGTGGTTCAAAGAGATCACTGTATTCCTTCCATCAAATAATCAGCAGGCTCTTTCAGTTCTTGGTCATGACCGGCAGACTGAGTCCCTAACCCCACAGGGTATCCCCAACTGAGAGTCAGAGCCAAGACAGGGGTCGAACTGGACACATTGGTGTTAAACACTTCGAAGCCATTACCAGTCCCTTGAACCATCCCATAGTTAACGGGGCAGCGAAGGGGATAAAACCGAGGACATTGTCTTGTTGGGGGGGGGGCTGCCAGGTGAGGAGAGCCTCAGAAACACCAAAGACCAGCCATCTGCCGGTGTAAATAGGCAGAGCTGGGTCTGTCAGTTTAATCACCCACTGCACACTCCTCTTTCAGAAGGGAGATTTCCTCCTCCAGAGCCAGGCACTTGACTGGAGCACAGTTTATAGCCAGGATCTGAAGATGCCTGTTCGAAAATAGCATGCGCGGGGATGGGAGGATGAGGGTGGGGGAGAGGAGAGGTACCGACACAGCACTCCTTGGCAGTGATTTATAGACTGGGTCAGGCACAAATTGACTCGTATGCAAGAAATGTAAATGGAATCGAGACTTTTGATGGAGAAGCTCATTTTCAGACTTAAACGCTTTAGATTAAACACACTCGCACACAAATGCTGGCGAGGAGGGTGTTTTATATAATTTACATTACAAATCAATTCATTATCCACACAGGCAGGTTGCACTGATTTTCAAGGATCGGAGATTTGATGAAGAGGATTCATTTCAAGAAATAAACCTTTTAAATTAACCACAAGATGAGGGAAATTTCTTTATTTAAAAAATGTGCCATCCCCTTCTTTGTTGCTTTTATTATTATTAATATTATTTTCAGTCTGGTTTTGGGTCATTAAGGAGGGTCCAGAAGTCTCCGATTGCCTTTCAGAGGGATGGGAGCTGAGAGTGGAGGATGCTGTGAATTTCATCTGGCTTCAAATCCATCATTTATTGCAATACCATTTGTTACTCAAGGTGGATTTTTTACTCCGCTGTAGGTGGGCCAGTGCTCAAGACTTAATGAACATGGATTACCCTCTCCTTCTTGGCCCCAGAGATGGTTACACAGGCCATTTCAGGACAATGGGGCAGGCCTGAAGGTTGAATGAGTCTGGAATCCTGTCTCCCTCCAGGGCATGGGTGAGGGCCACCGAAAGAGGGCCGGGTGATGGAGTTCTAGATAGAACAGGGGGATTCTTCTAGAGTACATCACACATCCAATGGTAGAGAAGCAAGGGAAACCCAAGATCAAATGAACACGAGTTCAGGCTTTCCTCCTCTGACCGGCCCCTCTGGAGCATGGTTCCATGCTGGAGAAAGGACAGAGGAACTCAAGAATGAATGAACTGTGAGACTAAACTACACCCTCCCTCCAGGCGGCCATAGTTCTTCATGGACGGGGATTCTGGGTGCAGTCTTGGGTGTGGATCTCTGGTCTTCCTTGAAAACCTTTAAGGCTCCAGTTGTTCCTGAACATCAAGAAGTGGCCCTCGGCACAACGCTCTTTCGCTGAGCGTCCCTGGAGAACTCATGACCGGTCTGAAAATGCACCTTATAGCCCAACATCACCCTTGGCGTACCATTCTGGTTCCAGAGAGGAGGAAATCCCACCAAGAGAGGTCAAGGGAGTTGCACTGTCCCAGCATTCTCCATTAAGACTCTCCTTTCTAACTACTTCTGCAATGAGAACTGAACAGCTGGGATCTTTCCCTTTTGTTCCAGGTACCTACCTGTTTTGAGGGATGCCTGCATTGGGGGACGCTTGATATAAAGTCCGATCCCCTGCACACCTTCTGACAGCAATCTGCTATCAGTTTCTTGCGCACTATTTTCATAATAATTATCATTTATTATGCTATTGATAAAATAACCTAGAGGCTCCACCCCATCTTGCTAGGCACCTAGTTAGAAAGAAATTCCTGCCCCCGAAAGCTTACTGTCTCAACACGCAGGCCCCACCAAAGGGGAGTATCTTGCGATTACACAGCCACGGTCATCCCAGAGCAGCCCAGACAGTTTTCCGAACTGCACGCAAGCTACATGCAGAAACACCCATTTCGGCCACGATGAAGGTGCAGCCACCACAGGGGACAAACATGGCAGCTGTTTCACAGCAATGCAGTCGAGCTTTTTAGGACAGGAAGTGAAGACTTGTATTTAGCTGAAAGTGCAGATGGAATTGGAGAACGCAGAATGTAATTACCTGAGTTGGAATTTGGCCAAGACATCAGGGTTAACAACCCTAATCTTGCAAAAAATGCCAGGGGATCTTTAATGACCATGGATGGCCAAGACCTTCATTTTACATCTCTTCCGAAAGGTGATTGCGCACATTTTAATCCGGGGGTTTTCTACGCTCATGATGATAGCACGGCCAAGTCTGTGTCCTCATCTAGGTGCTTGCAAACCTGGCCAGCAATAAACATGGGGAAGAAAAGCCTGAAGCACAATTGACCTTCAAAACTTTTCTTTACAGACCAGCAAGCAAAAACCCTGAAGGAGTTTAACTGAGTTTGTCCAAAGCAACCCTAGCAACCTCATTCAATATTTGCCTGCAAAAAAATGCCATTTCTTTGGAGCCAGTCCTGGCTGGGCATCAATAGGCAGCCAGGTGTGAGAAGTTGAAGAGAAATACATCTCATTAATGTGGAATTGTTTTTAGGTTAATAATCTTGCGTTAATTTTCCTTTAAAATATTGTCTTTGACCGTTAAACGCTCGCACTGTTATAAAAAGAACGTAATAAATGATCCTGAAGCAAATTCTCCTGCCAAATGTCATAATTTATTTGCATAATTAGCTCTTAATTTTAATTCAATATGCAAATCCACGCTTCCTTTAAATTGCAGCAGCCTGTTTCCCAGCCCTAGCTGCCATGAATTTATTGGGATGCTGCTGATGGAGAAAGCAGTTTTGCTGGCTTCTGGGGATGGCTGGCAGGGAGGGGCCCCGCCTGCCACCGGGTGGAGGCACTTTTGCTTTGGTGCTGTGGGTTAGCTCTTTCTTAGGTTGGACCCCAGCCTCCCTCAAGTCCTTGTCCCCTTTGTCTTCTTCTAGCCTTCACCTCTTTCTCGCTTTCCTTCCCCCTTGGGAGAAGCTCCCGACCTTCCATGCTTGAATCCAACTTGTGCTTATCTCAAGATCAACCCAACCGAGCCTCCAATGACACGGAGCCCTGATCTCTAGCGAGCGCCTAACGGGCCCCACGATGTCATAGTTCTAGCTCAGCTCTTTGATGAGACGCCCGTCACTGTGAGAGGCCCAGATAGTAACCTGGTCCTCAGCCTTTCCGGCTCTGCTCCACACAGCAGGCCCTGGGGACTAGAGACAGGACGATGTGGTGAAGGGCCATGGGAGGTTGGTTTGGGTGGTGGAAAGGAGGGCACTGGCAGGTTGGGGAGATGTGGAATCATGGAGGGGGTGTCTCCTCTGAGCAAGTCTCCCTGGAGACTCCTTTGGTGGGTGGGACGACAAAGTGGAGAGGCAGGGGACTGAGGTAGCTGCAGGTGGCAAAGGGTGGAGAGAGGAACCAGGGAGCATTGATGGGTATGTACCAGAGAGAAAAAAAAAGGGTGAAGGTTGGGCTGGATCTGCCGTAGCAAAGGACGGGAAGTGGGTTTATGAAATGGCAGAGGAAGGAGGACTACTGTGTTCGGGTGGGTTAAAGGAGAAGGGAGATATATAAAGTGGGTTTGAGGTGGGGATGCAGAAAGGACAGAGCAGCAGAGGGAATATATTTGTGGGAAGGGAGTAGGGGACAGAGGGGCTCTATTTAGGGCAGGGATAGGAACTTGCTGGGTGGGTTTGAAGCAATGACATGAAGAAGCTCCTAGCTCATAGACTTTATGGTCAGAAGGGACCAGTACGATCATCTAGTCTGACATGCACAACGCAGGCCACAGAACCTCCCGCCCACTCCTGCAATAAACCTCTAACCAATGACTGAGCTAGTAAAGTCCTCAGTTCATGGTTTAGAGACTTTAAGATACAGAGAATCCACCAGCAAGCGAGTAATTGCCGGCACGTGTGCACTGATTCAGGATTCGCTTCCCCCCCAGCTGGGCAACTCTGCTGATCATGTGCTTGCTGCAGTGCGGGGAAGGGGACGAGGTTGCGGTGGTCACCCTAGGGCGGTTTGGTGTGGGCAGACATTTCTCAGTCACAAGCTACAGCCAGGCAAGGAGGGGGGTGGACAAGCAGCTCCATTCAGAGAGCCGTGAGGCCGAGTGAAAATGAGGACATAGTAAAAGCAGATTTGATGTCCCCTGGGTCCCCATGCACCTAGGTATGGCTGGGCTGCTCTTGTGTAAAGCCCAGTTGGCCGGCATGGGAAACCATTGAGCCTTTCCACTCTCTGTAATCAAATGGCTCCAGGGATTCTGCTTCCCCTGAACATATTAACCTACAATAAGAATGAAGAACTCTCCTGATGGCGGGTCTGAAACACCAGCCGGCCTGTGAGAGAACAGAGCGATCAGGTCCTAAGGGCGAGCGTGGGCTCTGTTACATCTGCTGGGCCAAACGGGTAAATGGGTACAACAGTGAATTGAGGAGCCAGCCCGCTGGCTCTGGTGGCGTCACTCTGGTGTGAGTGGGAGCAGAGTCTGGCCCAGAAGGGTCTGGAGAATGGGGGATCAGCAGGGGGCTAGACAGGGACCTTTGAACCACCAGGACTGGAGCTGGAAAACATCCTGAAAGAGGGGAGCGGAAAGGTGGGTGATAGAGTAATCCGAGCCCAGGGCTTAGCATACAGGCTAGGGAATGCACTGAAAGGGACAAATTAGCTTAGACAATACCAGATCTTTTTCACCAGGGGGATAATTAAATGTTGCTTCATCAAAGACACGGCAGTTTGCAAGCTGCTCTCCGCTGTAACTCTATCACGTTCACCTCCCAAGATGGACCTTCAGCATCAGCACTTCTGCCCTATCGCCAGCGGGGGCATTTGATCACCACCGCCAGGGAGGGCTAAGGTTAGACGCTGCAGCAGGATGAGCCATAGCAATAAAGGGGTGACAAGTCGGGGAGGGGGAAAGCTGGCTTGGTGGGTGCTTTGGGATGGGGGTTGCAGGAAGGAAAGTCAGGGAGGCTCTGGTATCTTATTACAGTTGAGGCAGCCTTAGATCTCTGGAGGAGAAAAAAAAAACCCAGCCCCAAAGCACAGGCCTTTGTTAGCGCTGAAGTGGCTCTCCAGGAAACACTGAGAACCAAAGAGAAAAAGGGAACAGCTCAAATTCAGCCTTAAATAATTAAAAGGTGCAACGAAACTGCCCTCACCTGCTTCCAAAACAGGGCTGGACAGAATAACCCCTTCCAGGGGCCACCCTCTGAACACACTGAGCATCGCACTGGCTGGGGAGTCCTGTCGCAGCGGGCGGCCTGGAAGTGCGAATGTGCCATCAAAGGGGGCAGCCCACGTTCGACCAGGGAAATACACAGCCCCTTGCCCTGATCTTGTGACAAAGAAAAGGGAGCTGCTTTCTGTGCTGTCTGTTGGAGTTGGATGGGAAATAGATTTTCTGTTTGACGGGAATTTCCGTGATTTCTGTGTTCTTTCCAGAAAAAAAAGAAAGAACAAAATTTCCCATTGAAACAACAAACCAAAAAGCATTTTGGATCAATTGAAACATTTCCTCTGATTCTGACCTTTTGTAACTTTCCCACCCCCTAGAGAAAAAAGCCCTTGATTTCATTTCGAAGCATCACTTCCAACCGAAAAATCGAAAGATTGCATTCCAAAAACGGAGGACCGTTTCCCTTCGGGGTGGGCTCTTCCGAAAGGGAATTTAGGCAGAATCAACATGGTTTTCCAGAGTTTGGGCTGGACAAGAAAAAGCCTCGTTCGGTGCCAGCATTGTTTCCCAGCCCTCTACTCTGGAAGCAGCCACGTCAACAAGAGGCACAAAGAGGATTTTAGCACGGTCTTGTACCAAATCACACAGCTCGAGTGACCCTGCCTGCTTGTGCGAAGGAGGGGGGCTTGTGCATGGGAATTCCATGCTTTGTGTATAGCCGTGCAAGTGCTGGTGTGTAAGTGTGGGTAAGGTTGCACCATGGCCTGCCTTGTGCTCTGTGAACAAGCCAGGCGTGCGTGTGTGGCTGCGCCTCAGCCTTCCTTGCACACGTGGGTTGAAGTCACATCTGTGGGTGTGCGTATGCCATGCTGATGCGCAACACTTGGGGGTCTGACGAAGTGGGACTTGGCTCATGCGATAAATAAATTTGTTAGTCTTTAAAGTGCCACAAGACTCCTTGTCTGTTGTGCTGCACTAGACTGACACGGCTCCCCTTGGAACTAATCCACCCATGTTTCTAACAAATCATTCCCACTGATCCCAGATCCATTCAAACACCAGGGCAGGCCCGGGTGACTGGAGCATCCCAGGAGAGATGGGCCATGGAACCCTAGGGCAGATCTTGCCCTCGTCAATGGCGCTATGCTGATCTAGACCAGCTGAGGACATCCGTTTGCACCCACCTAGACTTGGTTCTTCTCCTGGTCTATAGCACATGCTTCTTTAGGAACAGAAAAATGGATCCTTGGAAAGCAAATCTTCTCCATGTGGAAGGAAACGTGCGGTTTACACACAATTAGGATACAAGATCCTGAGCTCCTCCAAAATAGTGGGCAGGCGCAGAGCCTCCATCGCCACTCCCCTGGAGTCCATGTCCTTCCTCCCTCTTAGCTCTTGGGCCCACCCTCTGGGCTGCGCTTGCAGCCTCTCAGTAGCCTTCAACCCCAGCCCCTGTCTCCACTAAACCCGGCATGCAAGGCGGGGCTCAGGCGAACCCCGAGTGCAGACACCATTTTCCCCACAGGTGCCAGTCACAGCTGGAGCCTGGGAAGCGATGTGCCCTTTTTTGATTGTTTGTTTTCACGTACAAACACAAGGAGCTGTCGGCTTTTGATCACACACCATTTTTACACTGGCCGCAGGAGTTCGCACTGCTGCCCCCCGACGTCTGGGAGCCCGTCATCAGCACCTGTTGTGTTTGGAGTCACTGATGGAAGATTTCATTAAAATTTAATGTCCAGTTCAGTTGCAATGGGAAGCTTGGGTTGACACAGTCCTGCCCCATTGGTCAGGGTGAGAGAAAGTGCAGGCTGCCCTGTCCTTTAGCTGCTGCACCCCACAACCCGGTCTGCTGCACAAACCGTTGGGGGGGGGGCAGTTCACATGGTCCTCATCTGGGTGTCTGCACAAAAGCAAGGAACAATCTAGCCCAAAGCATTTATTCCGCTGCAGAACTTTTTCCGTCCACCCCTCGTTCTCCCACTACGTGAGCTGACCTGCGCTAAGGGGAACCAGGATAAGGAGACTTGCCAAGAACCCGAGAAAGGGCCACAGTCACGCTTTGCAATCGAGACGAGTGAGTGTGAGGCCTTACGTCCCAGTTTGCAGTGCTTAGTTCTCAGAAACAGTGACGCGCTTGCGCTCTGAAAACCAGGGCCTTTCCGGGTCTCGGATGAGCGCCCAGAAATCCCAGGAAATCTCAGCTAAGCCCCAAGTCTCCTCATCTGCAATTCTCTTCCAATGGGTGTTTTGTGCGTTTACTAGATTTTTGTTGTTTTCAGGGGCCATTGGGGGGGGCAACAAGCTCTAGGCTGCTGGTAGCATGTCCACAGCCACCTGCTGAAGTGTCCTTGGGCTCTTTGATGCCATAAAGAGCTCCCTGTGGCACCAAAAAAAACCCATGAAGACTGTATATACATAGATAGGACACACAAATCCGTATATCAGGCCAGGTCCTCCCTGGTGTAAGGTGGAGTATCTCCATTGGCAACACATGGGAAGTGCACTCTTATTTCCCCACTTTTCAGTTTGCAAACCTGGCACATCCATTCCCAGTGAGACAGGAGAGACCCTGCTCTGACTCACAAAAGCTGAGCCCCGAGGGAAGAAAGAAACTAAGCTCTGGGGAAGAAATCACCCAGTGGCCACGACATTCATTCTGATTTGGTGATGTTCTGGGTACCTTTAGCTTCATCTGGGTCAGCTCGTCGCAGCTTGAGCCTTTGTTCATCGATTCCAAGGCTGTGATCATCTAGCCTGCTTCGTCTTTCCATCAGGAACCAGAGATACAGTCATTTCCACCACCTACCCTGGTGGGACCAGCTTTTGCTCACCCTGCTGAGAAATCCATCCTGCCCTAGTGAGAGGACACAATCTAGGACATCTGGATGCTATTCCTGGCTCTGAAACATCATCCCTACATGGCCTTGGGCAACATATGTGAGCACTTTTCTGTGCCTCAGTTTCCCCATATACAAAACAAGGATAAGACGCTTCCCTTGTTGGAAGCGTTTCATTCATTAACATTAGAAACGTTCTTTTCAGCTGCTCAGATGCCAGACTCTAATAAAGTGCATGGTATTAGCATCAGTTGTGTGCTGCACCAGATGTCATGGCTGGAATGTTTCTGCTCTCTGCCATATGTCACTGAGTCATTTCCACTTTTTGACGTACTCTCTAGTCCCAGCTACCAAACTGAGAACCAGATTTCACGCCCTGCGACCCTTGGAGGTGCTGAGACACCGGGCTTCTGGTCAGGACATCAGGGAGAGAGGGGCCATGCTGAATCCATGTTCGGGAGCATTTGCATGTTAGGTTTTACGTTGGCCCCATCTCTATTGGAATAACCTTGGCTGTGATATTAATTCCCAGATTTCACGGCACTTTACAGGAAGGGCAGCATCAAGGAGCTGACGTGGCTTGTCCAACATCACGCAGCAGGCCAGGGGTAGGAATAGATCCAGAGTCCCGTCCCTGTGCTCTAACCTCTCTCAAAGCTCCCTTGGCGGTAACACGGTGTCACGCACACTCTCGCCGCTGTGGTGTTTTCCTGAAAGCCCCTGCCTCTGGGGCCACACTCTTCCCTTGGAAAAGAAAAGAGCATTTTGAGCCCTGTGGCAAGGGGGACAATCCTGCGAACATGAAGCCCTAGTATTCCAAAGCCAGAAGGCAAATAAAAAGGCCCCTTCCCCCATTTATTAGCTTTGAAATCTGATTTTTGAAACCCAAACTCTCAGGGTTTGGGGGAACCTGACTCATAATTTTTGAATGCTTGGGGTGGGCTGTGCGTTTCCCAGTGGACAGATCGCTGGACTGGGACAGAGCAGACGTGGGCTGTAGCCTGGCTGCACTCCTCCAAGAAGTTTATAGCCCTCTTTGGAACGGCTTCTACAGATGGCTTCTTTGTACCATTCAAAGACGGAGAGAAATAAGGCGTTCCACCTCCCCGGCCCCCGTGGAACAGCCTGTTGGAAGAGGTAGCATTCCATGTGGTCGGAGTCCTCTGTTTATTCAGACTTCCAGGGCTGGGGACATCCAGCCAGTAGAGCAATTGGATTACCTTAACACGCCTTAGTGCTTTATAATATCTGCCATTCTCCATGGTTGAGTCTGTTTCTGATGCTTGCCATATTTGGCCGTTATTCTGCCGGGCTTTCCCTGGCCCTTTCGATAAATGCTGCCTTCTGTCTTGCTTAGTTAATGGTTAAAGTGGTTGCCATGGGCTGCCAAAGCTCCCTGGTTGCGTCTTTCCCTTTCCCTGGCTGTAGCCTGTGTTTCCCTGGAAGCCACCTACGCCCCAGGCGAACGTTCCACCCAACGCCTGTGGAAGTGTTCAAAATGTCAACCTCAGCGAAGTTTTTAACCTGGAGTGATAGCTTTACTGATTTACCACTTTACTACTCTTGTTAATGAATTTTTAATCTTCTTAATGACATTAAACACGGAAAGTAATTAAGGAAAACAAGTTTGAAACTGCTGACTTAAACCCTTTATTCAGAACTATTTAATGTAGAATTAATTTGATTTTGCCCATTATTCAAATGAACGCATTACCTTCCCGTGCACTGGCCTCTTTTTTTATGATTTTTTGGTCTTGTTTTATTAAATATATCTCAGAGAGGGTTTGTCCTTTCTCTGTGATGCAGCCAGAAGGTTTCCACTTCCCGCTGAGGGGGAGAGTCAGCCCCTGGCATCACTCATGGGTCTTGTAAAATCTCGCTGCATCAGGGAGTCAGTGGTGAGTCATAACCGAGGGAACACGTGAAATACCAAGTCACCCTACTTCGAAAGGAGAGATTCTGATATGGATTACACCCTAGTTGAGGATCAGGCCCATTCTTTACAAATCATAAAAAGGCAATATATTTCAAAGGCATCTGATGTGTACCAGCTATAGGCTATGCCTACTCTGGCAAGTTAGTTTGAATTAAGGAGGCTTAATTCGAACTAACTAAAGCCTTGGCTACACTAGGCTTTAGTTAGTTCGAATTAAGGGCTTCCTTAATTCGAACTAATAACTTCGAACAGGGTATTTGAACTAAGGGGTTAATTCAAACTAACTAGATCGAATTAACCAATGTGGCCATGTTAATTCGAACTAATTTCTTAGTTCGAATTAACCGGCCATTGAAATGAATGGGGATCGCTAATTCGAACTAAGCAAGTGCTTGCTTAGTTCAAACTAGCGTTCCAGTGGGGCCATGCTAGTTTGAATTAAGCTAATTCGAACTAACTAAAATTAGTTCGAATTAGTTAGTTCAAACTAACTAATTTGAACTAATTTTAGCAAGTGTAGACATAGCCTTAGAGACTGGACTGTATTTTTCTCTCTCTAGAGATGAGGAGTACGCCCCCAGAGCCCCTGCAGAACCAGAATCAATCCTTTGGTGACACTAATGGAATTATACAAAGGTCAGAATCTAGGCCCCCTGTTGCCATGAAGCTGATTTTTACTTTTTCTATCTTGGCTTTTCTAGGCCTTATATAGTTACGGGAAACAAATGTATTGCTGTCCCTTTGGCCCGAACGGCTCTCCAGAATTCAGGGCCTTGCAGGGTTGTTTCTGTTAGGATGAAAAATTGGTGCTGGGAGACAGGGCCATTCTTTGTGTCCCCAAACACTCTAGACACAAACAGCAGCAAACAGTTGCCTTGCGAAGAAAACCCCATGTCTGCCAGTCTAGTGAGCTCTGTGCCCAAAAAGCCATGCTTCCTCTAAGAATCACATTCTTAATCCTTTTTGGCTTTCTGCCCCCAATATGCTCAGTCTGCAGCTGGTAACCCAGTTCCTGCATTTGCAAGGCAAGGCAACCCCTCCGTCCACATGCTGTAGCTTTGCCTTGCCAGTCAAGTGCCCTATTGTTCCCAGCGGGTTATGCTGCATAAAAGGTCTTGGTTGCTCCATCTCTTTAGGATGCTGGCACATCCATTGGCTTTAATGAGGTCTGTGATTGCCTTTGGATCCAAGACTCACCTCATGGCAGCCATTTGTACCTTTCAGGATCACTGTGCACTGTATAAACGGGCACCTTTCTATGCAGACAGCTGCCTGGCCGGGAGGGAAATGTTAGCAATTGAAGGGCTAATGCCACATAGCCTGTTCTGCTCCTTGAACAAAGAGAGTTGCCCCACCAGACTCCACACACGCAGAATGTTGTTCGATGATCGAGAAAAAATTAAGTGTTGAAGATTCACTTGCCGTGGAAAGAATCAAAACAACTAAGAAGGGTGATAGAAATGTACACCCAGGCCTCCATCGGATTTGGGCATAAGTAGAAACAGAAACTGAAATGTAATTGTCATCATAAGGCAAATAGTTTTCCTGCAAGCAATGCACTCAGCGAGGCAGGCCAGTTACCAGCCGAAGGATCTCTGAGAAGCGCATGGAAAATGTCCAGTGCGCTCCTCAGCCTGATTCATTCAGGAATCTGTGTCATTAACATTCCTGGGGGCATATGTGTAATGGCCTGGCCACCGCAGATGAACAGCCCTCCAGCACCAGACACCTGACACGCCACCACTTCTGCTAACGGGGCAGAAACTCTGCTCGTGCCAGGAAGTAGCTCGTCGCCTCGTGGGGGTTTGCCACTAGAGGGAGACACAGTTACAGTCACTCTGGGTGCGTCTACACTTACAACTTAAGTCAATTTAAGCTTGCTTAAGTCGACTTAATTTAATCTGCATCTACACTACACTTTCCTTATGTCGACTTAAACTGATCTTTCACTAGTGCAACTTGAAGTCACTGCAGTACCTTCTTGCATGTGCACGTACGCATGTACACAGCCAGAGACTGATGTATGGCTTCGCTGGGGATAACTCGCACTGAACACAAAGCTATATTGGCATCAGAGTGCCCCAGGGTCTCAGAGCCCTGCCCGGAAGGGCAGTGACTTGTCAATGGGACAACACGTTTACATAATCTTATGCCTTTTCACTGGTGGTGGTCCCACCTCTGACACCTCTTTTGCTGGCTTGCTCTGTGCCCCCTTCGCCACCCAGCCCACTTTGTCCTTGCAGGTGTGTTTGTGGCATTGAAAAAATATCCTGGCATTCAGCTGCGACCCGGGCTGCTGTGCTGGACGGGCAGGGGGAAGGATGCCCCTGATCTAGAAAGACACAAAGCAAGGCATAGGAGAGAAGGAGGGAGAAATGGGGCCTGCCAGAAGATGTAAACAAAGAGGAGTTGGCACTTAGGGCTGAGACATGTTGGGAACCATGGGGGCTGGGTGTTTCTGTGCACACCAGAATGAGAAATACTCTCACAGTCTGTGTATCACACCTACCTTTCACTGAGTCACTGTCCTTCACGTGTGGCGTTTGTGCTCCCTAGGTAGGTGCTCTGTGAGAGTGCAGGGGACGGCGAGCTATGTCAGCACCATGCATGAACTGCGGGTGCCACGTCTGCCCTCACTGTGAACACCAGGCGGGTTGTGCTTGCCATGGCCACGTTGCAGGCTGCATGCAGCAGGTAGGCTGCATCCACGGCACACCTCGTGGGGGCACCACATCTGCTGGGGGCGCTGAGTGTTCCATTGCACGGGTGCACCAGCCAAAAGCCTTGTACGAAGCCTTTCTCCACAGTGTGTCCGGCTTGTCTGCTGTAATGTTAAAAATTACTTAGGCTATGTACACATGACAAACTTGTGTCCCGCAATAAGCTGTTGCGGGACAAGGAAAGCGCTATAAATATAGCGCTTTTGTGTGGCTATAAATATAGCGCTTTTGTGTGTGTATACGTGCTCCTTGTATCACGAAGGAGCATTCACACGTGTGAAGCTCCTTTGCGATACAAGGAGCAGTGCATGGTGGGCACCTGTCCCACCATGCACTGCCCACAGCCAGCCTAGTCCAGCTGCAGGGTTTGGGTGGCGGCAGGGGCTGCCCTGCTGCCATCTGAACTCCTGCAGCTGAGCTAGGGGGCTGGCCCGAACCGGCTGCCCTCGCCAGACCAGGGGGCCAATAACCAGGAGCCTTGGAACCTGGAAGCTCCATTAAAAGTCAGTTTCACTGCTCTGCTAGAGCAGTGAAATTGACATATATGTCAATTTCATTGCTCAGCTAGAGCAGTGAAACTGACATATTTGACAGCTCCAATGTCCCAGAGTGGCCTGGATTGGCACTCTGGGACATTTCCGGAGGCTGTCTATTGTGGAAAATCCGTCCACACGAGCACTATGTTCCGCGGTAAGCTTAACCACTCTCGATTGGAGTGGTTTAACTGTTGCAGGGCAAGAGGGTGTTGCCGCGCAACAGGGAAAATGTTTGTGTGGACGCTCCAAGTTTTATTGCGCAGTAAGGAGCCTTATCGCGCAATAAAGTGATCGTGTGTACATGGCCTTAGACAACTTAGATGTCTTCAAGACACTAGGCCCTGGTGATATGCACTCTAGAGTACTCAAGGAGCTGACTCAGGAGACATCTGAGCCATTGGCTATTATCTTTGAAAAATCATGGACAGATCCCAGAGGACTGGAAAAAAACAAATATAGTGCCCTTTCTATAAAAAGGGAAATAAAGACAACCCAGCGAATTATAGACCAGTCAGTTTAACCTCTGTATCAGGAAAAATAATGGCGTAAATAATTAAGGAATCAATTAGCAAACATCTAGACAAGAATAAGGTGTTAAGTGATAGTCAGCTTGGATTTGTCAAGAATAAATCGTGTCAAATCAACCTGATAGCTTTCTATGATGACAAGTCTTGTGGATAGAGGGGAAGCGGTAGATGTGGTATATCTAGACTTCAGTAAGGTTTTTGATACGGTCTCGCATCAGCTTCTCATTAACAAACTAGGGAACTACAACCTGGATGGAGCTACTATAAGATGGGTGCAAAACTGGTTGCGTAACCACTCCCAGGCTATGTCTACACTAGAAAAGTTAAGTCAACTCTGTTAAGTTGACTTAATAAGGTCAACTTAACTTTTCTAGTGTAGACATAGCCCCTTTTCTGCCTTATTAAGTCGACTTAACACTTTAAGTTGATTTAATAAGGTTGACTCAATAAGGTTGACTCAATAAGGTTGACTTAGGCACTAATCCCTGCCCAACGAGGTGTTATTAAGTCGACTTCACTTTTCCTTAAGTCGACTTAAGGAAATGCTTAAGTCAACTTAAGGAAAGCCCAGTGTGGACGCAGAGTAGTTTAGGTCAACTTAAGCCTCCTTAAGTCAACCTAACTTGTAAGTGTAGACGCACCCAGAGAGTAGTGATCAACAGTTCACAGTCATGCTGGAAGGGTATAACGAGCAGGGTACTTCAGGGATCAGTTCTGAGTCAGATTCTGTTCAATATTTTAATCAACGATTTAGATGATGGCATAGAGAGCACACTTATAAAGTTTGCTGATGATACCAAGCTGGGAGGGGTTGCAAGTGCTCTGGAGGATAGGATCATGATTGAAAATGACTTGGACAAACTGGTGAAATGGTCTGAGGTAAATAGAATGAAATTCAATAAAGACAAGTGCAAAGTTTTCCATTTAGGAAAGAATAATCCATTGCACAGATATAAAATGGGCAGTGACTGCCTAGGAAGGAGTACCGTGGAAAGGGATCTGGGTGTCATAGTGGACCACAAGCTAAATATGAGTCAACAGGGTAATACTGTTGCAAAAAAATCAAACACCGTTCTGGGGTTATTAACAGGAGTATTGTAAGAAAGACACAAGAAGAAATTCTTCCACTCTACTCCATGTTGATTAGGCCTCAACTGGAGTATTGTGTCAAGGTCTGGGTGCCTCATTTCAGGAAAGATGTGGACAAATTGCAGAAAGTTCAGAGAAGAACAACAAGAATGATTAAAAGTCTGGAACACTTGATTTATGAGGAAAGATTGAAAGAGCTGGGTTTCTTAGTCTGGAAAAAAAAATGAGAGGGGACATGATAACAGTTTTCAAGTACCTAAAAGGTTGTTATTAGGAGAGAGGAACATTGTTCTCCTTAACAATGGTAGGATAAGAAACAATGGGGTTAAATTGCGGCAAGAGCGGTTTAGGTTGGACATTAGGAAAAAGTTCCTAACTTTCAGGGTGATTAACCACTGGAATAAGTTGCCTCGGCAGGTTGTGGAATCTCCATCATTGGAGGTTTTTAAGAGCAGGTCAGACAAACACCTGTCAGGGATGGTTTAAGAGGATCCTTGGTCCTGCCATGAGTTCAGGGAACTGGACGTTGACCTTTCATGGTCCCTTCCAGTTCTCTGATTCTATGTTTCCTTGTCTCATGTTTGTGCTGCATGTGGGGATCCCGTGCGTATCTACGATGTGGACCTTCCCCAATGCGTGATGTGCCTGGAACCTATGTATGTGCTTTGTCTGCTCTGTGTGCATTGTCTGTGCCACGTATACACCACTTGCCATGTACACACCTTACATGTGATCTGTGTGATGCACTCTGCCTGCCATGTGGACATCAATGGCAGGTGCTGGGGCAGGGGGGCTTCCATGTCTGGTCTATGGACTTGCTTCCTACATGTCATTCATGTACCTTCTGCACTACCCCGTCCATGGTGCCATTTGCTTGCCCTTTGTTTGACGTATGTTACGTGTCCATTCTTTCAAAACAGGGAATTAGTCAAAACTGACTCCTGGAAAAAATTTCAGTGTTGACAGACTGGCATTCTCTAATGAACAAACATGGCACTGAATAATTCCCAACCAGCTCTAGAAGGCATCACAGAAACTGGTGGTGGGAGCATAAGGAAATAACGTGATGGTTCTAGTCTGTGCAATGCATCATGCTTGCTGAACACCAGCTGCGTAGCCATCAATGAGCAGTTTGCAGGCATTACAGCAGAGGTGAGTTAGAAAGAGGCCGGTGCTCCTTCCATTCATAAGGTGTCACATGGAACAAAGCACACAGGTGCTTGCTGGAAAGATTGACAGCTGGGCAAAGAAAGATTGTGTAAATGTTTGGGCAATGGCTGTTCCATGCAGGCATTCCTGTGAGTTTGTGAAAACCAGATTTCAACAATGACTTCTTAAAATTTTTCTTTGCAGGGTGCCTTTCCCACTGTTGGGGTTTCAAAGAAATGAATTATTTGGGTGAAAAGTGGCTGCTCTCCTGGAAAACTCTCCATTTTTCATTAGAAAACCAAACATTTTGAGCCAAAACTCCATTTTTCCCCATCAATTTTGGACTGGAAATATTTGTGGGTTTGGGTTTTTTATCCCATTTTCTAGCCAACTCTACATCATGTTTCTTTGCCATTCATTCTTTCTTCTTTTTGAGAGTTTCAGCCATCCAGGCCAGAAGCAGGAAAAACAATCATATGAATTAGGTGGCCAGTCACACGCACAACAAAACAGTGATCATGAATGATCCAGATAAAAGCTGGGGTTTTGCCTAAGACTCTGTAGCAGTAGTAACATGAAAGCTCAGTAAGGAACAGTTTCTTTCCAGTTCTAGGGCCCAGTTCAGACCTGGTATAAGTGGGCCGAGGGAACTATGACTGCTGCTTATACTAGGGTCATGGGGTGTGTGATGGACTGACAGCACTCACCGCCAGATGGGTGCCTCCTCTGGTCTTCTGGGGAATAGTTCAAGGCGATAACCCCACAGGTGGGTTGTGCTCCATCCCTTTTCCTCTGGGCCCATAAGTAATCCTTCTCAAAGTCCAACTGAACCCACCACGTCTTCTTCTGGATTCAGCCCTCCGGCTGAGCCACCACCCATGTCCCCCGCTCCCTTCGGGGGGATTCAATAGTCCCGGCTCGGCCATTCATTTCAGTGATCACCGCAGTCCATCACCACTCTACTGGCAGTCTGGGGGAGGCAGGGAGGGACCCAGGGCAGCCCACTTCTCCGGGCCCTGGACTGGTGACACTATGTGAGGCCAGCTTTCATCACCTCTTCCCCCAGCTCTTTCACAGTCTTCCCTGTGCTACTTCCGCACAGTCCCAGTACTTCTTCTACCCTTATAGCAGGGCCTCTGGCTCACACAGTGCTCCAGCACTCAGTCTGTTCATGGAGCTTCCTCCCTTTAACCTCAGGGCCACCAGCCTTCCCTCCTGAGTGCCTGGCAGTGACTGCCTTTTATACTGGGCTCCTGGGCTCTGATTGGCTATCCTGCACTCCCTTCCCATTGGCTGCTGCTCCCAGGGCCCTCTTAACCCCTTCCTAGCCAGTGCAGGCAGATGCCCCACCACAGGGTGACTGTGCCTCCTATAGCTCTGATGGGCCGTGTATACTGGGTGTGTGGTGGGGAGACAATGCCTCCTATAGCTGTGATGGGCCGTGTATACTGGGTGTGTGGTGGGGAGACAACGCCCCCCATGATACTGGCATGTAGCTTGTAGTTCACATGCATTATCTCTATTCAAACTGCGTCGGATGTGCTGGTGTCTGCGTGTGGAGTCCTTGTTCCCAAGGGAACCCTGGGATCCCAGGCTATCGCCAGCGTCTGCTTTCTAGACGAAGGATTCAGCTTCTCGGATTCAGCGAACAGGCACTGGCCCACCCCACCCCACCCCCGGGAGTGGACCAGCCAGACCAGGGGTGGGGAGGGAGCATGGAGCCAGGCCTCTGGCCCCAGGGCCTCACCCTACCCTCAGCACCGGTAGGGCAAAGACTCTCCCAGCGGCACCCCCCAACACTTCTGGCACTGAGCATGGGGGGGAATCAGGTAGGATTTATGGGCTGGGGCCCCCCTTTAGGCCGGGGCCTGGGGGTTCAGCCCCGATAGCCCCTGCGATAATCCAGCCCTGGTCTCAGCCCATAAAATCTCTGGAATGGGAGGAAGGAGTGAGAAAGGGACAAAGTCCGTAGTAAAAAGAAATGAACATCTGCAGCATGCCAGTGCTGAGTGCTGCCTCTTTTCTCGGCACCCAGGCCAAAGGGAGGATTGTTGTCTCACACAAGGCAAGCTGCAGACTGGGGGCAGGTGGCTGGACCATCGCTACCCCCCGATGGGCAGGCAGAAGTACCCCTTCGGGGACCCAAGGGCTTTGGGGTCAGGTTTGAGCTAGGAGAGATTTCTCCAAAAGAGAAACGCCGACATCTTCCATTAGCACCGAGGCCCTTGTTGCCCCAGCCTGCCCTCTTCCTTGGTGCAGGCGTCCCCATGGGGAGCGTCCTGCTGCCCACTCACGTTGCCAGAGAAATCACATTTTGAATGTGCATGTGCATTCATCCAATCAGGACCCAGAAGCATTAGCATGTGACTTCTCCGACCAATCGCAGCCATCCGACACAGTGTAGTGGAAAACTTCCAGTGGTGCGCGACTTGGTGGATGTGGCACAAGCCTAGAATCAGGTTCTGTTTGTGGCTCTGACACTGGTCTGCTGGGTGACCCTGGGCAGGTCACTTTGCCTTTCTTTCCCTTCCTTTAGCTGGTGAGCTTTCTGGGGCAGGAACGGCCTCTTACCATGTGTCTGCACAGACCCCTTCACAATGGGCCTTGGGTGCGACCATTAAATACCAACAGTAGTAACTAGAACAGCTTGACTCGCAGACAAGGCATACCCGAGACACACAGAGAACACCCAGAGTTCAATACACAGAGTAAAGAAAATCAAACCTCATTGATTCAATTCAAAGGAACAAACATCTTTGAGGCATTTACAGTCTGCCCACAGCCATTCCCTGTGAGGAAACAGAGACTAGATCTGAGCTGATAAATTCTCAGTTTGCAAGCTATTGACCCCCCTCTAGCTACCTTCCCAAATGAGGAGCTATAGCACCTCTGCTGGCCAGTCCCACCAGCACACACACACACGTGCACACGTTGTCTGCTGCGTGTGCCTATATTATATGGTACACATATGTTTTATGGCATGCATATGTATGTTGGTTACGTGTATGTGTTTTACAGCATACACATAAATGTATATTGGTCCCTGCATTTTATGACATACACCTGCACACATTCTCTAACACACGTGTGCATGTATTTCGTGACACACATGTCTGGATTTTATGACACAAATGGTCCTGTGTATTTTGGCAATCTCATGCATGTATTCTATGACGCAGACATGCATGTGTTCATGGACCACATGTTCCTGTAGCCTATGTCATGTATTTTCCACGTGCACACATCTATTGTGATGTATGCTGCGGACGTGGCCTCTTTTCTTTGCAGGGGTGCCAGCGAGTAAAAGAACAGCAGCCGAGGACGGCAGATCACACCAGAAAACCAAATATCTTGGGGTTTGTGTTTCATCTTCCTGGGTCTCATTTTGCCTCAAGGAGCCACTTGTGGGGCTGAAATACTTCAAGAGCGCTTCTCCTCTTGCCATTTCTACCAGCCAGGCACGGAAACTCCCTAAGCAGAACAGATCTCACTTTATTTCAGCTCCACAGAGTGTCCCTAAGGCACATGTGGAAAACATATGCTCAGCTATGAAGACACGCAATAACTTGCGACACAGACGCGAACAACAGGGGTGGGACTAGGGCATGTTCCCACAAGCCCTTACGCACAGGAGCAGCCCTTATCAATGGCCTGACTCGACCACCCATGCTCGCGTCACGCAGCACTTTAACGCACAAGCAATGGGACCTTGCTTTGGGTCGAAAGACGCTCGCCAAGCTGAGTGAGGCTGGAAGACATGAGCACGGTCTGGGCAGTTGGCAGTAGCCAGATGACTTTCGCAAGGAAGGGTTTCCACATCTGGGCCTTCGTAGCACACAAATGAGGGCAATTATCAAACTCGTACATTCCCAAGGGGAGTAAAGGCAGTGGGGTCCCCAGGGGCTCCAGTGCCCAGGGGCCAAGCCTACATTTGCGCCCCCCACACAGGGCGAGAGGTATGAATGAAAAGTTAGATTTGGTTCTCATTTACACCACTGCTATTTTAGAGCAGGCTTTCAGCCTCTGAGGGCCTGCAGACTATGCCTAAGATTTCCAAAGGGGTCCACCCCTCTCTTCGACATTTTTAGGGATGCACAAATGCCAAAAGCTTGAAAGCCACTGCCCTAGAGCAATTCCACTGCTTTAAATGAAGTCACTCCAGATTGAAGCCAGTGGATAGCAGAATTTGGCCCATACATTCATAGAATCCTAGAAGATCGGGGTTGGAAGGGACCTTGGAAGGTCAACTAGTCTAGCCCACTGCTCAAAGCAGTACCAACCCCAACTAAATCTTTCGGACCACTACCTCTTCCTTCTTTCCAACTTCTTTAGCAGGACCAACCCCAACTAAATCTTTCGGACCACTACCTCTTCCTTGTTCTCCATTTTCTTTAGTTAGACCAACCCCAACTAAATCTTTCAGACCACCACCTCTTCCTTCTTTCCAACTTCTTTAGCAGGACCAACCCCAACTAAATCTTTCGGACCACTACCTCTTCCTTCTTCTCCATCTTCTTTAGTTGGACCAACCCCAACTAAATCTTTCGGACCACTACCTCTTCCTTCTTCTCCATTTTCTTTAGTTAGACCAACCCCAACTAAATCTTTCAGACCACTACCTCTTCCTTCTTCTCCATCTTCTTTAGTTGGACCAACCCCAACTAAATCTTTCGGACCACTACCTCTTCCTTCTTCTCCATCTTCTTTAGCTGGACCAACCCCAACTAAATCTTTCGGACCACTACCTCTTCCTTCTTCTACAACTTCTTTAGTTGGACCAACCCCAACTAAATCTTTCAGACCACCACCTCTTCCTTCTTCTCCATCTTCTTTAGCAGGACCAACCCCAATTAAATCTTTCGGACTACTACCTCTTCCTTCTTCTCCATTTTCTTTAGTTGGACCAACCCCAACTAAATCTTTCGGACCACTACCTCTTCCTTCTTCTCCATCTTCTTTAGTTGGACCAACCCCAACTAAATCTTTCGGACCACTACCTCTTCCTTCTTCTCCATCTTCTTTAGTTGGACCAACCCCAACTAAATCTTTCGGACCACTACCTCTTCCTTCTTCTCCATCTTCTTTAGTTGGACCAACC
>ML685861.1:860075-912097 GCA_007922175.1 Pelusios castaneus | reverse complement strand
TCGCATGAGCTTTCGTGGGAGAAAATCCCACTTCGTCAGACGCTTTGTCTGACGAAGTGGGATTTTCTCCCACGAAAGCTCATGCGATTAATAAATCTGTTAGTCTTTAAAAGTGCCACAAGACTCTGTTGTCTTTCTACAATAGACTAACATGGCTACCCCTTTGGAATTTCTCAGCTCCAGTTTGTCTCGACCCAGGACCCAACTGCGGATCCTACCCCTGCACTCTGGTAGGGCTCCAGTCCGGATCCTGATCAGAACCTTCCGTGTTCACCCAGCCATGCTCCAGAAGCACCTTTGGTTTGCTTTCACTGTGGTGTGGTCCACGTCGCCATTTATTATGCCATCATCTACTGGCTGAGAGACTTGAGAACTGAACATGATCCAGACGCCTTTGCTCTTGAGCCAGCGTTCCACAGGAGGATAAGGGAGCTGGGCTCGCCAATGCCCCTGACATTCAATGGTCCCTAACGCCCCACGTCCCTCTCAAAATCCCAGTCTTATTTCCTGAGAAGTTCCTGCTGGGCTCTGTCCTCTCATGATTCGTGGAGCCAGGAGCAAGCAGCATGGACCCAGGAGAACCTTGGATCTACCGCGGGAGGTAGAAAGACATAGGGCCACCAGCTCTGCCAGATTATTGACCCACCATGGCAGTGCCCTGCCTTGGACACGGCCAGCACTTGAGGGGTTCAGAAGAAACGGAAGGAGGAAGTAACTCAAATAGGATCCCAGGATTTGGTCTCAGAGACAATTCGAGGCCACGTGCCCCTTCCACAGGTACAGCCCAGAGAGCTGGAAATCCTGTGCTTTCACCCCTGGCTGTGGTGGAAGAACTGGTCAGCACAGGGATGTTACACACTTGGGAAAGCAGGGATTTCATAAGAACGTACGAACAGCCACAGGGCCCAGCTAGTCCAGTGTCCTATCTTCCGACAGTGGCCGGTGCCAGATGCTTCAGAAGGAATGAACGGAATGGGACAATTATCGAGTGATCCATTCCCTGTCGTCTACTCCCAGCTTCTGGCAGGCAGAGGTCAGGGACACCCACAGTGTAAGGTTGTGTCCTTGACCATCTTGGATAATAGCCATTCCTGGATTTAGCCTCCGGGAACTTCTCATTCTTCTTTGAACCTGAGGTAGATTCTTCTCAATCTCCATCACCTCTGCAGTTTTTTGAGATTTATCTTTATTTAATCAATGTCGTAAGGGGCTAGGAGCCTGGGGGAGCACTCCATGTGCTGAGGGGATCAGGGGGCTACCCAGTGTCCTCCCTCTATATGGAAAGAGTGGGAGCCCAGTCCGGGGATTGAAGGATGTTCCCTGCACCATGCATGGACCCATCCTGAGTGGAGCAAGGGATACGCAGGGCTGGTGGCGTTCTAGATCAGCGTAGAGTCAGAGACTCCCAGGCCACAGTTACCATCTAGTCTGATCTCCTGTATAACGCTGGCGAGAGACTTGCCCCAAAGAAATTTCTGTTGAACTAGAAGAGATCTTCTGAAACAGAAAGGCGGTGGAGGGGGAGAGTGAGAATCTCATTACAGAGGGATGGCTGTCTCCTGTTAAAATCAGCCAGGGAAGAAGCCAGTTCACGATGGGATGTGGGCGCTTCACTGTCATCACTCAAGAGCAACTGCTAGACACAGAGTCTCTGCCTGGGGCACTTAGCCAGGGAAGCACCATCAAAGGAGTCTCTATAGGGTGGGGCCGATGGCTCATCTCATGGCTTCCCCTGATTGCAGAAGCAAGCATGTGAAATGCCCACAATGCACCTGGACAAATGTGCAATGATGGGCAAAGGAGCAAAAATCCTTCCTGACCTCTGTGGCAATTGAAGCAGGGGGGCAAGCAGGACAGTGCACTAGAACAACGAGGGGACCCCTAAAAGCATCAGGATGTTCCTTCCCTGATCGCCAACCCTGCACTTCCTCCACATCTCTACCCTGCAAATTGGAATGTTTAAGGAACCGTTTCCCAGGACGTGACAGGACATTCCACTTCCCATTGTGCACAGCAGCTTGAACGAGTCTTTTAGGTGCCTTTTGGGTGAAGAATAAAGGGGCAAATTGGAATTTGTTGCTCTTCTCCGACCTGCTCACGGAGGATCAACTGCCAGGATTGTTGTTTGCTAGACACCGTGATTTCCATCCTGAGCAACAGATGCAGCCGCCGCAGCAGCGAACCCTTCCAGAGCACCTTCCCCAAGCCAGATAATTCACGCCAGATAGAGCTGGGAGGGGAAAAGGAAAATACACATTCTTCTGATGCAGAGATTATTTATATCACAGTAGCATCTTGAGGGCCACGCCCAGAGTCCCGTTATGCGAGGCCCAATCCAGAGAGATGACCCTTCCCGACAGAGTGGCCAGCTAAATCAGACAAGACCGAAGCGTTATCCCCAATTTACAGATGGAGACTTGAGGCCTGAAGAGATGGAGTGACTTGGCCAAGACAAACAAGACATTGTGTTGAAAAGCTGGGAATTGAAGCCAGAGCCCCTGAATCCCAGACCTGAAGATCCATTGTTACTTGCTCCCTGGGCCCAACCACTTGGAAAGAAAGATGCCGTTGGCCATGGCGAGTTTTGCAAAACAAGAGGCTAGAAAGGAGGTCCCAGACCTCTCTGCACCAGCTGACGTGGAATAAGGCAAGAGGAATGTTTGGGCCCACGTACAGAGACACCGGGGAGGTTTCAGGGGACATCCAAGGGATGGTCCCAAGCAACAAACCAGGGATTCTGCCCCAAAACTACCTAACCAAAGGAGCCTGGAGCCCCAGACCAGGCCTCATCTGCATAGCATGGAGTGTACCTCACCCTCCCGGGACTGGAATCAAAAGGTGCAACCCCTAGAGACAAAGCCTGCAACGTGGTCTGGAGGTTCACGTCTAGCGGGACGCATTGCATGCTGGGCCTTCCTCCCGGGCAGCCCCGCCCTGTGGTACACAGAGCCACTCTCCCACTCGACTTCCCCTGAAGCCTCGCCGACCAGATTCCTTCCCTAGCACAGGGACCTTGGCGTGCTGCGAACCCAATGAGCTAGCCCTGGCTAGGGAGGCCTGCTCAGATGTAACTGTGCACTGAAACGTTGTTAGACAATATCTATCTACGGCATCTACCAGTGCGTTCGCACTCCCTCCCTTGCCCACATGGTTCTAGGGAGACAGATCCCTCAGCAGGGAGTGAATAACTCACTATGCACAGGTGTTGATTCAAACTCCTCGGTAGCATGTTATTTTCAGATGCCTGCTCCCGCTGCGGAATCATCTTGGCCAGCAAAGGAGCCTGTAGGCCAAGCGTGAGCACACCCTTCAGGAACATGGCTGCTCCACGGGTCTGAGATGGGCCGGACATGCACAAAGTGGACCCACTGAATTACAAAAGAGGGGTATCTTTTTGTCCTGCCCCACATGTGTTTTCCCTGTCACCTCCAGAGAGGAACCCATGGCCAGCCCCCAAGACAACACCCTTCTACATGCAGGCAGGAGGTTGCCTGGAATCTGTCCTTTTTTCTCAAGACAACTTCCCAGCCTTCTCTTTACGGGGCAAGGAGGGGCCGCCGTGAGGAGCTGGACCTGAGACAGCTCCAGTAAAAGGGATGCTGCAATCCTAAATGCCCTGTGCGCTCTACATATTGTGGGGAAAGCTGTTGCATTCATCAATGTCAGACGCAGAGTTTGAATAAATTTGAATGCACTCAAGCGTGCTCCCTGCAGTTTTCTATAATATCACTTTCCAGTTTGAATATTTCACTTACTTTTTTCAAATTTCTTTTTATCCATCAGTTTTTCTTCCCTCGCCTCTCCCTGGCCTCCCCTGCCATTGCACCCCATCCATGACACCAGCACCCAGGTGGTAAGGCCAACTTGTGAACGTTCTCAGCTAGTAAACCCGCAAGACGCGGCAATCGGACGCTGATACGAGCAGAAACAGAGTGCTGCACTGGTGGGCAGTGGGTACAGCAGGAACTCACAACCCGCCCTCCATTTGGCCAGCTAAACCCGCCAAGTGTGCATCCGGTCGGGCGGGAGAGGGTGGGGTTGAACGGACTAGGGAGACGTTCCCATCAGCCAGTGTTGCAATGACTATTTTGAGAGCGGGGGTCTAGTGGTAAGAGCTGGAAGGTGGGGGAGGTGGTACAGATCCCACAATGGCTTCACATGAAATTATTCCTGATTTGTGTCAGCATGACTGAGCTCAGAACTGCTTTCTGTTCCTGGTTTCCACTGCAACCTGGGGCCTCTGTTCACGCGCCTGTCAGATGGGGGCCAGGCTGATAGGAGAATGAAGCGGTGCTTTGAGATCCTTGAGCGAAAGGAGGTAGAAAGGCACAGCACATTGTTAGGCATCTGATGCATCAACCCATGAGAATGCACCATCATTTTATTCCATCCTTTGCCACCTCATTTTGGGGTTGTTTCCTTGTATTTTTAGTGGATAAAAATCGCTTCTGCCTGGTGCCACCCCCATACATGATCATTCCAAGCTGTTACCTGTTCTACCCCTTTGCCAAGGACTCTTGTGTCCGAGAGAACAAAGTGGGGGAGCCGTGTGCATTTGTGGGGCAGGGAGGGAGAGGAAGATGGCTGGGGGCAGCAGGGAATGAAGGGATTCGGCTGGTGGTATTGAGAATTCAGTTCTCTCCCTTGTAGTGAAAACTCTATGATCTTGCGACTAACCACTTTCCCCTTTCACTGTTTTTGATTTATATCCCATTACTTCGCCTGTTTGTGCCTCGCAGACATGAATTTTTTCCCTGACATCTTTGCTGCAGCCACGTCAAAGCCTTTGATAAAATAATAGTGGTAAGACGTTTGCATGGCTGTTTTTATGTTTCCAGGGATATAGACATCAATTAAAACTCTTCATACAATCTGATCCGTCGTTATTAAAGGCATTAATACCAGCACGCCCCTCAGATTAGGGGCTGCTCACCAGGCGACGTGGGAAAGTCGATCACATTGTCCGCACACATCCCTTTTTCACTCAGCTCCCCCAGGGGCATGGCCCAGAACGCGGCTGCTGCAGGCCATTTAAAACCACCATCAGCAACGATCCCACCTTGCGCCAAACTGGTTCACGGGGAACAGACAAAAAGGGGTGCCGGCACCAGTGAAGCACAGCACTGTCTTATCAGCTGCATTAGTGTGTCCTTGAATAATAATAATAATAATAATAATAATAATAATAATAATAATAAATATTAGCTCTGCCACTAACCTGCTGTGTGTGACCTTGAAATAAATAGTAACGATAAAAACAATAACAGTGATGATTGTACTGCTACTTATCTGCCGTGTGACCTTGAATAATAACAATAAAGCATTACTATTAGGGTTTAACATGCGCGCTGTGGTAGCCAGAGAAGCCCTGGCTGAGATGAAGGGTCCATTGCGCTAGGTGCTGTACGTATTTGTAGTAAAAGGCAGTCCCCACTCCAAAGAGCTTACACTGTGAATAGACAAGAAGCGCGAGGAAAAATTGGGGCACAGAGAAGGGAAGCAGCTCAGTGGCAGAGACTGTTATTATGTGTTTACAATATTGCTGTGATTAATTTTATAACAACATCACGCCTTAGATAGTGTTTTTCCTCCAGAGATCACAGAGGCTTTTGCCTCTCATCGACGTTTGGGGAAACTGAGGCATTCCGAAGCAGGCTCATTCCGGAGCAGCCACTCGGAGCCAGCACGCGTTATAATTGCCAGCACGCCACCCCCTGAACCCAGTGACAGGAAGGAATCACTCTGCGGATGCTCAGCGATATTAAAAGGCCAGTGCTGCCATATTTTCCCACCACCTGGGCATTTCTCAGTGTAGATGAGCTTCATCCCAGAGTAAGGACAACAAGCATCAAAGACAACCAACGTCACATTTCCTCCCGAGAAAAATCCTTCCTCCACATTCTGCATCCGCCTGGCACTGCTTCCCGCCAGGGTGGTACAGTCCGAGGGAAGACCCGTCCTTCCAGCTGTGAATGACGTCGCCCAAGGGCACCACAGCTCACTTTGTGCCCTACTTTCCGGGAACCGACTTTTGGCCTATTTCCAATAGCGCCTCCTGCTGGGAAAGGCTAGAACTGGGGTAGCCGGGGTAGCCAGCTCAGACGCCCTGTGCCTGAATGACCCCCTGCCATCAACCAAAGGCAGCGTTGCACTCGGGGGGGGATCTCAGGGGTGGATTCAACCTGGAGCTGCATCTGATGGGGAAAGGTGGAACCAGGGTGGGGGCATTATACGGTGTGGCCTGCCCCGTCTCAGCTAGGAGGGAAGGGGCATCAGAGCGTCACCTTGCCCACTTCGAGGCACTGAGGGAGGAGAGATTCACCTCACCGTCAGCAGCGTCCTCTGCAAACCGTCAGGCCCTGAACCCCACAGACCCCTGATCAGTCCCTCGCCCGGCTTGGGAGACACCAGCCAAGAAAAACCCACCCCACCCTCTCCCCAAAGGAGCAGTGGGGGCAGATCTGGGCTGGGGGTGCCTCCTACACTGTGGTGTCTATGTCTGAGCCCCCGTTTCCATGGCCGGGGGGAGCCGGCAGGAAGAGAGTCTGCGACGCACAGCAGCCCTGACTGGGTAACGGTGCAGAACGTAAAGTGTTGTCTATTAGGTAGGAGACTGGTTAATACAAAGAGTTGTGGGTAATAACAATGTCCTTTCAGCGGTGACAGAGACAAAGTACCTGCGAGTGGCGTCTACCCCTGCACGCAGCGCCTGATGGGCGCCGGGAAGCTTTGGAGAATTTGAATTGCACATCCAGGGAGAGTCAGCCTATCATTAAAAACCCCTAATTTCAGTGTCAGGTGGAGTTCCAGGTAATCGATCATGGTGTCAGGCGGCACAGGCTCTTCCCGGCCTCCTCAGCAGCCTTGGCTTTTCCAATTAAACTTGTTGCCGGGATCTGGAGAGGGCTGGGGGGGACTAATACGGGGGCACCTGCCCCCCATGGGGATAAGGGGGGCTTGGGGAGGGGAGAGAAGCGAATGGCTAATAGGTGCAGAGAGGATGGCAAAGGGGGGGTAGCAGGGAGTGGGATTAGTGGGGGCAATATGGAAGTCCCACAAAAGCCCCCTGCCCCCTTCAGTCCAGCACCCCCATAGCCCCAGTATGAGCTAGCTGATGCTGCTGGGATTCCACCCAAGATGATAGAGTGGGGCAATGTTTTCAGCAAGAGATTGTATCATCCAACACCCCCCCCCAACCCCCCCTCCCACCACCACAAACCCAACTTTGCAGGAAAATGTGGCGATGTCATTGACATTTCCTGTTTCCCGTGAAATTTGCCACAAACATTTGTTATCTAGGATTTTTGTAAAACCACATTCTATTGCAGACAAGGGTTTCAGCCCGGGGAAGTGGTTTTGGAAAGGATTCTGATAAAGAACGTGGCAGAAAGTTTTCCAACACACAGGAAATCAATCCATTTGGAACCCTACTGCCAGGAAGCCCCTTCAGTACAGGAGCGTTCGCCTGTTTTTCAGTTCTGCTGGATACTGGCTATTCTGCAGCTGAGAATGCAATGTTGGACAGCTGAATTGTACCCACTGGCCTGACTGAAGTACAGCAAAAAAATTTCACCCTATGACTTTATTAATAGCTCCGAAGCATCACAGACCAAGATCGGCAAGCACCCTTTATACATACATAGAGTGGAAGACAGTCTCTGCCTGCAATCAGTTTACAATCAGAGTCAAGGGAAGTCTTTTCATTCCCATTTTAAAATGCAGACCAGGCACAACGAGATCAAGGGACCTACCTAGAACTGAGAAAACCTGCTTCCCCAGATCCTCCTCTAGCAACTTCATCCATACTTGCCAGTGCAATCAGGCACCCGCAAATTAAAACCCATCCCTGGTGCCAGGTTTCCAGTCATGCTTGGCTCCAAAACAGTTACCAATGGCCAGGAGATTCCACTTCCAGGAAAGATACAAAGATGAGAAGGCAGTTTCACACCTGGTAGCAATCAACGAGACCCACTGAGCATCATGAGCTTGGCACATGTAGACCAACTTCCTTTGAGACAGACTTGTCTGTGGCCTGCATCGCGAGGCATACGAAGGGCCCAGTGCCTAAACCTGTTTTCACTGTCCGAAATCTCAGTGTGTCTATGCAAATCATTGCAAAGGCTCCAAAAATAATGAACACATCAATAAATGCCCTGGATGACGGCAGAGCTCTTACACAAAATGTCGGATACTTGGGAACATAACCAACCCACCAAGGAATCATTCAGGAACAGAGGTAGCAGAAAACAATAGTATGTTTTGGAAAATATGTATCTATGATTTTTTGTCAAAAACCCTAAAACTGGGGGGGGGGAAACATTTTGGAGGGTTTGGTTCACCCCCTGTTTTGTTCCTTTGTCCCATTTTTACGATGGCCTGATGGCCAAAGTGGAGAAAAATTACAAAAATATAGAAAAGAATAAAAGAACTGTTTTTTTCATATCAATATCTTAAAAATTGGGGGGGGGGGTCAAAAAAAATTGTTGATCTGCCCTATTCAGACACTTCCCCCTGTAAGGATTGCTAGGCCATGTAGTAGGGTGGGTGGATCTAGAGAGATGTGTCCTGAGGAGGGACACAGATTGGTGTTGGCTCTGTTTTATTACGTTCTATTGGAATGTATTCTGTGCAGGTGCTCACCCCATGTTCATCCCTGTGAAGTCTGAATGCCTTCCCGTAACTGCTCACAAAGAAAGGCCGAGGGGAGGAAGTATGCCTAGGTACAGCTGGGAGGAAATATTAAAATCTCAATGTGGTTCATAAAGCCCTTTTCCTTGGAACTCTGCCTGAGTGCTGCCTTGGTTTAAGGTGTGAGGGACAAGGACATGTTGAATACACCTGCAGGGTGATGGTGGCCACAGGAGAGTCTGGGATAAAGGGAAGTGAACAGCCGTTGAGCTGTGACAAGGTAAAGGGCTTGAAGTCCTGGTGGGAATTACCAGAGAGGGCCACATACTGCTTCCTTGCCTCAGCAGGAGGGCTTGCAGAAGAAAGTAGGGCTCAGTGTCAATAAGGGTGGTTGAATCTGGCCCAAGGGAACTCGGAAGGAAAACCCACTGTGAGGACATCCCACAGCCCCAAAGATGTCAGTCCCAGATATGCTAACACATTTTGATCCTGATTAGTCCGAACAATCGGCATCCGATGCATCTCCGTGTGGAGCTGGGAGAACTTGGGTCCCCACATGGTGCCCAGAGGAAAGGAACAGAAAGGAGAAATCAATTGCCTTTGCTTCAAGGACGCTACGCAAAGCATAAAGAAACGGTGCACAAATGGAATGGGAAACATTAGAAGTTATCTCCGGAGAGAGCACCCGTTTCATCAGCACTTGTACAGACTAAGATTGATACATCCCACTTCAACCTCACCAATCTATCTTGCACCTCGGCACATAGATGTTCCAGCTGCCAGCAGAATGCAACGGCAGCGATTGCCGAGACCTGCCCCGACCTGTGATCTCCATTACAGAGCAGTGGGCAACGGACGCTGTTCGCCAGGCTACCTTTGCCATTCAGCCGCGCAAAGACTTACGGGCAAACCACCAGGAGAAATATGAAGCCAGTCAAGTCCTGCACACCATAAAGCACTAGGATTTAAGCCCCTTCACATGACTGTGGCCCTAAACCAGGACTGAGGACTCCCCCAGCACAGGGGGGGCCAGACAAGTGAAGACACCACCTTTTCTGTGGCTGCAGTGTAGAGAGACAATCAGGCAGGTGGCCAATAAAGAGAACATGGCCATAATGCTATGAGACCAATGCAAGATAGAGTCAGAGACGTTAGGGGTGGAAGGGAGAGATGACCTAGTCCCGCCAAACTCAGACCAGCCCAACAGGTGTTTGTCCCACCTGGTCTTCAAAACCTCCAGTGATTCCACACCCACCTTTGGTAGCTTGTTCCCTTGTGACTAATGCCACAGATAGAAAGGTCTTCTTGTAGCTACCCTAAATCCACAGCAAGGGAGCTCAGATGGCTTCTCTTTATCCTACCGGCAGTGGACCTGGAGATCAACTGATCACCTTCATCATAGCATCTGTTAACATGTTTGGAAATGGTTATCAGATCTCCCTTCAATCTTCTTTTCTCAAGACTAAACATGCCCAGTTTTCTTAACCTTACCTCACGGGGCTGGCTTTCTAAATTTTCATTTTTGTTACTCTCCTCTGGGCCCTCTCCAGCTGGTCTTCCTCTTTCCTAAAGTGTGGCCCCAGAACTGGACGCAGCTCACCAGCTGCGGTTTCACCAGTGCCAAGTAGAGCGAGACAATTACTGCCAGGGTCTTTCATTTGGCACCCCGAACGCGACATAAGCTTTCTGCATCTGCATCACATTGTTAAATTATATTCAACTCGTGACCCACTTGACTTTCTTAGAGTCTGTCAGCTCCAATTCTCCAATTGGTCAAGGCCATTTTGAATAGCTTGATAAAATCATGGAGGGGATGGTTTAATGGGACAGCATAGTTTGGCAATTTCTGGTACAAACCACAATTTCTGGTTTGATTGATTCTGGATTGATCTTTGGCTCGTGGTGGTAGATATGTTGATGGGACAATTGATGGGGTGGGTTCTGAGTTATTACAGAGAATTCTTTCTTGGGTGACTGGCTGGTGAGACTTGCCCACATGCTCAGGGTTTAACTGATCACCATATTTGGGGTCAGGAAGGAATTTTCCCACAGGGCAGATTGGCAAAGACTCGGGGGGGTTTCCAGCTTCCTCTGTAGCACAGGGCACCTCACAATGGCTGGTGGATTCTCTGTACCCTTCAAGTATTTAAACCATGATTTGAGGACTTTAATTGGGTAGAGGTTTATTGCAGGAGTGGGTGGGAGAGGTTTTGTGGCCTGCAGTGTGCAGGAAGACATGATCGTATTGGTGCCCTCTGACTTTAGACTCTGAGAATTCCAGTGCTGGTCTCCAGAATGCTTGTCATCACCCCAAACTTGGTGTCATTTGCAAATTTTATAAGCATCCTCCAGTTACCCACATCATTAATGAAAAGCTCAAGTAGTGCCAGCCCCAGGAATGACGCCTGCAGGATTTCCCTAGATGCACTCTCCCAGGTTGACCGCACCCCCGTGATTACTCTTTGAGTCCAGTCTTTCAACCAGTTGTGCACCCACCTTACAGCAAAACAAACAAGGAGTCCAGTCCTGGGGCACTTTTAAAGACTAACAAATGGATCTGTCGCATGAGCTTTCGTGGGAGAAAATCCCACTTCGTCAGATGCTTGAAGAACCTTACAGTAATTTCATGTAGACCACATTTCCCTAGTTTGCTTATGAGACTGGCATGTGAGACTGTATTAACACCTTATCAAAATCCCTGAATTGCTGGAACCTGCACCAGTTTGTTCCCTAACCAGCCCCAGGATGGGGAAGGGGTAATAAATGTGGTGTAGATCCCTCTTGAGTTCTGTCCTAAGGAAACAGCCAGTCCCCACATTTTTTAAAGAAGGTTATTATGGAGGAGAAGAGTTGTAAACTTTACTAAACGATCATGAACACAAATGAAATGCAATGATTAAACAAAACTCAACACTGCCCTGGGATTTAGCACAAGTCGCTTCAGCTCGGTGCCTCAGTTTCTCAGCTGTAAACAGAGGGAGAGTGGCACTTCTTTTCATCTGGCTCACCTATTCAGATTGTACGCTTTCCAGGCTGGGATTGTCCCTTGTACATCACCTAGCGAGCACAATCGGGTGCGTGGTACGGAAATAATTATTCGGGCACATGGTACAGCCATAGTAAGATGAGGAGGCAGCTGAAGCACCCCCAAATGGATGGCAGGAGTCACACATCTTGCATTGTTTTGTTCCTTCCTCACTTGGCACTTGTGCTTCCCTTTAAATGGAATTTGGCATGGTGCGGTGGGCTTTTTTCCAAGTTAATGTCTGTCGGCTCCAATTTGTTCCAACGACCTTCCGTGGCCTGGGGGATTTGAAAGAGGAAGGAAAAAAGGTCTGCTGGAGTGGTTAGGGAGATTTCACCTGACAGCCAATGATAGAGATGCCTTCTAGGCCGTGCAGCCGTGGAGCCTCGGGGAGCGATCGGTGGGAAATGTGCTGATCAGAGAGGTATTCTGGGCTTGCAGGGACGCTGGCTGATTGGAGGGGAAGGTGGGGGCTCCCATCACATCCTTGCTTCCAGGCAAAGTGACTTAGACGAGGAGTGTGAACTGAGGCCATCTCACTTCCATGCACACCCTCTGCTACTGGAGTGCGAGGCCCTGGATTCCCTTCTGGAGCCAGATGGTCCCTTCCATAACGGGTGGGCGAGCAGAGGGGGACAGGTTTGTCTGAGGCGCACCCATAGGAGATAACAGAGTGCTCTGAAAAGAATTCTCCTGTAGGAAGATGACCTTCTTGCTTTGGATTTACCCCAGATGCTGGCTCCACGCGCAGGGCCTTCCCAATGATCTGGCCCTTTGCATCTGTTTTCCCTACAGGAGGGCAAAGTCTTTTTTGCCCAATTGTGAACCCGGCCAGATGTTCGGAGCTAGCAAGCAGGAGGGAAATGTCGATGCTGCTGGGGTTCACGTTCTGCTCAGGGGCCAAGAGATGGAGGGAAAATCCAGTGGAAACCCAGGGGCAGAAGAATGGAGAGGCTGGGGCTGAGTGAGAGGCAAATACAGGGTGCAGCGAGAATCAGAGGGATAAATACTGGGCTGCGTGATTTAACACCTTCTGTCCCTTCCCCATGCTAGACCTTGAACTCATCCTTATGTTCCCCAGCTCTCCATTCTCCTGCAGAACACTGGCTAGGCGGGATCGCCCCAATGGGATCCTCCTCTCCAGCCTGCCCTGAGGCCTTCTGCCTGTGGCCTGGGCTCCTCTTTGACCGGCTTTCCAAGTGCTACCCACTCCCACCAGGGTGTAAACTCCCTCCTAACACATCTCTGCTCATCACTGCCCAGAGAGGGACGACAGAATATCCCCCCTCACTCCCTGCAGCCTCCGCCAGCCCTGCATGTCCTCCTTTATGGAAAGCAGCCAGCTTCCAGTCCTCTCCGAGCTGGGACTCAGCTTTAAATAGTCCCAGCCCGTCCTCCAGGGCAACCAGGTGTGAACTGGCCTCACCAGCCCATTCACAGCAAAAGGCCCCTCCTCCAACCTAAGGGCCCAGGATCCAGGTGAGTGGGGGGGACAACTAATGAAAAACAGGGCTGGGAGTGAGGGGTCATTGGGTCAAAACAGGGACCCAGAGAGAGACACAGAGCAGAGAAATCAGACAGCATCCACTGCTCCTCAAAAGCATCCATGCACAGAATAAACAGTTGCACAGGAAAAACTGCAGTCTTCCTGAGCTTTTATTTTAACCACATCGCAAGTGAATTAGCCTATTCAATGCATGCAGTTGCCTGCCTGCGCCAACATGCGCACTTTTGGAAGGGGACCAGAGGAGTCCATTTCTGAGCACTTACCCTTCAGAGGACCTTAGGCAAGCCACAGCCCTGCAACCACAAAACTGTGCTCCAAAAACTGAAACTTTCTTTTGATTGAAAACCAGGTACAGCTGTGATGATTCCCAAGCCAACCTCAAAAAGGGAAAGTGAACAGGAGCTGATGCAGTAATGTGTGCCTGAGTCTGCAGGCAGGCTGAACCAGATGCTCAGAAAAGGAGCAAACAGCCTGTGTAGCACCGCGTGTTGACGCTGAAGTCTACTGATGGCAGCTGAAATGTCAATGTTGTTACCTCCATGCAGCTGATTTGAACAGAAATGAACAGCTGCTGTAATTCCCTCACAATCCCAACATGCCGTTCACTCCTCCCAAGCCTCCAAAATGCCCTGCTGGCCTTCAATAGTCAATCCCTCAAAACTTCCAATCCCCACGCTGCCCTGTGTGCTCAGTTTGAAATCCTGCGGCAGTTCGAAGAGATGGGGAAGCATGACATAAATGGGATTTATCATCAACGTCAGTCAGACGGGGGACTCTGACACTAAGTTGGGGGGAATGGTAGATACTCTGGAGGGCAGGGACAGGATCCAGGGAGACTTGGACAAATTGGAACACTGGGCCAAAAGAAACCTCATGAGGTTCAACAAAGACAAGTGCAAAGTCCTGCACTTAGGACGGAAAAATCCCATGTACTGCTACAGGCTGGGGACCGATCGGCTAAGTAGCAGCGCTGTAGAAAAGGACCTGGGGGTTATGGTGGACGGGAAGATGAATATGAGCCAACAGTGTGCCCTTGTTGCCAAAAAGGCCAATGGCATATTAGGTTGCATCAGTAGGAGTATTGCCAGCAGATCGAGGGATGTGATAATTCCCCTCTATTCAACACTGGTCAGGCCACATCTGGAATACTGTGTCCAGTTTTGGGCTCCCCACTACAGAAAGGATGTGGACAAATTAGAAAGAGTCCAGCGGAGGGCAACAAAAATGATCAGGGGGCTGGGGCACATGACTTATGAGGAGAGACTGAAGGAACTAGGCTTATTTAGTCTACAGAAGAGAAGACTGAGGGGAGATTTGATAGCAACCTTCAACTACTTGAAGGGTTGCTCCAAAGAGGAGGGAGCTAGGCTGTTCTCGAAGGTGACAGAGGACAGAACAAGGAGCAATGGTTTCAAATTACAGCTGGGGAGGTCAAGGTTGGATATTAGGAAAAACTTTCTCACTAGGAGGGTGGTGAAGCATTGGAATGGGCTATCTAGGGAGGTGGTGGAATCTCCATCTTTGGAGATTTTTAAGGCTCGGTTAGACAAAACCGTGGTTGGGGTGTTTTAGGGGGAGTGGTCCTGCTTTTTAGCAGGGGGTTGGACTAGATGATACACAGTGACTCAGGAGAGCTGCACGGAGATCTGCAGTACTGTCTGTCTACCTCGCCTTACACTGCTGGTCATGCCACACTGCAGAGGTGACTGTGTGTCTCTGCTTGCCTTGAGGCGGTATGTCACCCTGCCAGAGCGACTGTAACGCAGTCTTGGCTGGACCGGATCTCTGACAGTGCCCAGGGGTGAAGGAGAGGAGCTGTGATTCCTCGCGTAAGCTGCCAAGGGCTCTGGGCATCTTAGCTGAGAGAAGCCAGACTTTGGTATTTTGATTCTGAATTTCTTTTTTTGCTGATGAGGACGATTTTATAAACGTAAATGACTAAGTGGCCCCTGACCCCCGTTATCACCAATGTCTGCCTGAATCTGCAGACAGCCTGGCACAATTCCCTTCCCCTCCTCATGCTTGCCTATCCCCATATTCCCATCCCCACTTCACCCCAAACCCAATGCACCCCTAACTATAGTCTCATCGGCATTCCAATCTTACCAACATGCCCATCCTGTCCTGTACCACAGATTGACACCTCTGCCCCTATACAAAGAAGTAGGCCAATTAGATCTATCTAATATTTATTCCCATACACCGCCTTTATCTATCTATCCTCATACACCCCATCTATCAGTCTATCTAGCTATCCTCATACACCCCATCTATCTATACTCATACACCCCATCTATCTGTCTGTCTGTCTATCTAGCTATCCATCTATCTATCCTCATACACTCCATCTATCTATCTATCTATACTCATACAACCCATCTATCTATCTGTGTCTGTCTGTCTATCTATCTATCTCTTTCTCTCTCTCTCTCTCTGATATCCCACAAATATAAAAATCAAAATAAGAATAAGAATAACGGTCTCTGTCTAGTCACTATGTGTTCTATCCAAACGCAGATAGGGGGTCCCTTTCCTAGGCCCGATCTTCACACACCCCAGACTCTCCCCATCTGAAGAGGCCAGATCTGTGGGGGCAAGAAGGGACAGCAGCCAGTGGGCGTGTGGAAGGGCCAGAGCAGCGTGTCTCATGGAAAACTTGGTGCCAAGCGTTCCCCCGCTCCCTCTTGCCATTGTGATTCCTCCTGGGGAGATCGTCTGGCAGATGGGAGCCCACTGCCCCCCACCCCCCCGTGGCCCCCCAGCCAGACGGAGCGAGCAGCCTAGATGGCGAGCCTTTCTCCTGCATGCCGCACTCTGACAGATGATTGACTCGGAACAATATCTAAGGCGATCAGGATAAAGTACCGACCATTTCAAGGCTCAGCAGAATTCAAATTCTAATTAGACTTCTCACCACATTCCAAATAAAAATTGTTCCCCTGATATCCTTTTTGCCTATCAGGTGTCTCTCCCTGATCGCTGGAACAAAACGCATAAAGAAAGTGATTAAAGCCATAACAAAGGCATAAAATTGAAATTATCGCTGGCATCACATCTGGGAGCAGAGTATGTCACCGCACTGTTCCCCCCGCCCCCTGCCAGAGACCGCCCTCTCCAAATCCACACACGCCGCGCCCCGCCAGAGTGATGGGCTGCAGGGACAGGAGACAATCTCAGGTTTGGGTGCACCCAGCCCCAGCACTGGACTGTCTCCGCCTCAGTAAGGATGCTGGGGATGCATCCATCACCAGTAAACCTGGACCCTGGTCCCCTTTCACCATGCACAGCGCCTCCCTGCTCAGCCCTGCGCTGGGCCAGCCTCGCAGCTGTGGGGATTTGGCCCAGCTGCACCAAATTGACACCACTTGAGGATCCAGCTTCTGGTGGCGACTGATCCGAACACAAATACCCACACGCTGCACACCCCGCACAGGATGGCTGCCCTGCTCAGTCACAGAGAGTGTGTCACGGGCAATCTCCCCCCACACCAAACCCAGTTACGGCATTGGGTCCCTGAGCCATACACATAAGGCATTGTATGCGCCCCCAATACAGCTGCAGTCCCAGCACCCACACACGCAGACAAAGGACTGCCCACTAAACGCGCATGCCTCCGGTCAGTCTTGCTCAGCTCCAGCCATACTCAGCGCACGCACACACCCAGCACCGTCCTCAACACGCCTGGCCAGGACACACGGATGACACACACGCATGTCAGTCATGCTATGCAAACACAGGCTGCTTTGATCCACACAAGCGTTCCTTTGGATCATGAAAAAGATGCTTGGGTCTGATCCCCAACCCCCTCATGTAGTATTTGCACTCAGGCATCGATGGACCCGCTCCTGATGGATGTCGGTGGAGAGGAGGGCAGAACCTGACATGTGTTATCTAGCACTCAGGGCTTCATGCTGCCATTTATTCCCAGCAGTGCCCAGCCCCATCTCTGGGCACCACTTCTGTCCTTTTCCCCTTTTGGGCTACCTGCCCTGGACCTGTCTGCCCAGGATGCCTCCTGAATGGTCCATTTCATTTTTCAACTGCGCGAGGGACCACTCCAGAAGAGAGTTAAAAGAAAGAGAGAGAGAGAAAGGGACTAAAGCGATATAAAATTAAAAGGTAAAAAGCAAGAACGCAAATGGGAGAGAGCTCTTTCAGCTTTCACATTATTAATGACTCTTCAAAAAATCGGCGAGTTTTCCAATCTTCTCCGAGAAGCGCTTGAAGGAGCGCACAGATGAAACTGACCTTCAAAATGTTCTTTGGTCTTTAGTTAAGAAATTCGCTCGCCATTATGGCATCATTAGGGAAACAAGGATAAAATTACTCCATGGTTAATGACCTATAGTATCTCCCCACCAAAATTTGTTTCAGATCTAATAAAACTGTGCTTAACACACTCGGATGAGTTATGAGGACTGTTCTGCAGGGTATTAAAATGTGGAAAATAGATTTTCCGAAGCTGGGGGGACTGGACTTTTCGAATCAGATAGCAGAATGGAATTTTCTGGGCAATAAATTCTTCCATGTCTCAATTTCATCTCTCTCTCTCTCTCTCTCTCTCTCTCTTTCTCTCTCTCGCTTCCTGAAATGCTAAAGCAACATGGAAATCTTTAAAGTGCAAAAGCTTATATAAACTTAAAAAAAAAAAATCCAAGAGATTCACCCCACACACACACACAACATTTGTATGCTATTTGTCTTTCCTCTGGGAAGAAGGGCTTATTTACAGGCTTGAGTCAGTTGCAAGGGCCTCTGTGTGTCAAAACTGGATTTTACATGAGCCCAGCATGCTGCCAGCGTTAGCTCACAGAGGCTGGCATGTCAGTTGGGGTTGAGGGGGAAGAGGACACTGGGTTTACCCACAGAGGACGTGTCCATGGAAAGCATCCATCCCATTTGCCTATGCAGAAGATCTTCCCTGAGCGCTGGTGCATGCTCTGCAAGTCCCCACTGAGACACCCCCACCATGCTGTTTGCAGAAGGGCATGATCTGGAGATAGCTTTGCTCATGGCCTCACAATTGCACGCGCATTTGCCATATGGGGGAGAGGAGGGAGCACAAATGCATGGATATCTATTTAGGCAGTCATGCACATCTCCCTCTGAACTGCCCATTCCATGCAGGTGGGTCACCCAGAACCCATGGATGGGCAGCTGGGGAGGGGGGCGCATGAGCCCAGCCTAATCCGTTGATGCCTGAAGCAGAAGCCAGGGACTCCAGTGGTGCTTTTAGGTTAGTGAGGGCTACTTACTGCCGCTGAGAGAGGTGGCTTGCGAGGTAATGGCATTTTGCTCTCTTTAAACTTTAATCTTTCCTATTAATTCCCTGCAACTGGAGAATGTATGAGAGTTAATGTTCCATGAACGTGTTTCTCAGCCGACAGCCTCTTCGAGCTAATTACCTTCAGGTGCTAAATGGAGGGAAATTGCAATCCATTTGGATGTGAAAAAATTTCGCCTTTCCAATCCCCTGTGAAACATTCTTTTTCCTGAATGTTGCAGAAAGAATGCACTTGGTTTTTTTAAAAAATGTTTTCCTCCCCCTGCGCCCCCCTCTCATCCTGACATCAACTCTCCTTCTCTCAAAGACTCCAAGTTCTTCAGGACTCCGCGGGCAGTTCAGTGGAGGGCACGTGAGACGGCACACCAGCCACAAGAAGGGCGAGCAAAAATAAATACATGAAGCCCCAACATGTGGCAAAAGGTGGAGGAGAAAAGCAGATTCTGAGAAGGCGAGAGGCTTTCTTTGGAGGAAAAGTGTGTTTACATGCGTATTAGCTCACTTCTGATCGCCATTGTCTCATTGCTGAGTTTGGAATACAGAGATGGCAGAATTTAACAAGCTGCATCAAGCCATTATTCTTTAGGACACAGAGCTGGAGAAGATGTGGGGACTGAGCAGAGGAGGCAGGCCAGCCAGGTGGGAAATGCAAGATCTCAGAAGCTTTCCACACAGATGCAGGCAGGGCCTGAAACTAGGGGGCTTTGTATGTGATGGCCATGGCCCGCTGAGTGTGGGGGTTGCACACACACACACACACACACACACACACACACACCCCGCAAGATTGGGACAGCCAATGCAGACTTAAACTGCACCTCAGGGAGACTCAGTCATTCTGTGTCTGGATGCCTGAACTTCCAGACTAGCCTACAAAGCTCCATGGGCACTGATAGCTTGTATGGCCATCTCAGTTGGGAGTCTGGAGAGATGGCTCCCTATTTCCTCTCCATCCAATGAGGATCCAATACCACTCGTGTCCTAGAGCCCACTCCAAAAAACCCACTGAAATTAATGAAAAGAAGCCCATTGAGTTCAAGGAACTTTGGGTCAGCCACATAGCTGGTATCCTAGCGAGCTAATCTAATCTACTCTCAATGGCGGTTATGATATGCCTGTCTCCGTAACACCTAGGTGTCCTTTTTCTAGCGCTGCTCAGCATTTTACTGCTCCCCGGCCAAAGCAGTGTTTAATATTAGCAAAGAGCTTACCAGTAATAATGTGGATACCCTCCAACCAGGACTGGTGGCTCTGATGAAACTCCTTGGAGAGGCTTTGAAAAGGAAGTCATTCCTGCCAGCCCACTGAACTGCATCATTGCACTTAGTCCCAATGCCATGGAAGAGACAGATAAACCTGCATTTCGATTTCCATTTAAGACATCTACAAATCTTTGTTTGCTTAAAGTCTGAAAACCATGCTCCATTCTCCTAACATTCAAACCATCAGCAAATGTAGGTTCCTCTAAGCTAGGGCTGTGCAAGCAGCTTTATATTGCTTCCACTGATACCCTGTCTGGACACTTCAGTGCCCATATTAGCATCAGGAATGTTTCTGTTGGCCGAGTCCCTCCACGGTGCAATTTCAGAACCTCCTTTAGGTCACCCCCAAGCCTCCTCTTTTCCAGTGAGAGTCAGCCTTCTTGTGCAGGTGCACCATGGCTTCTCTAAGAACGGCACGGTGGTTCTCACCACCCTGCCTCACAGATGCAATGAAGCAGAGGAAACGGTCTGCACTAAGATATCACGGGGAAACTCAAGCGTGCGCTGTGGAAGTTGGATTGAAATCCAGTTTGCTGCCAGCGGGCTGAAGTTGTGTGAAGTCACCCAGGCTGAGGAGAAGTAAGGCAGCAGAATAGGATGCGAAAATGAACTTCTGGTCACAGAGACGCTTTTCTTCATTTGTAAAGTGTATTTGCTACCTTTGATTAGATGCCTTATTTTTTAGACAAATACCTAGGGTCCATCACTTTGCAGTAAAGATGCATTCATTCACACGGTCATTGCTCCATCCAGCCACCTACACATCCATGTTTCCATCATTCCATTTACCCAACTTTATATCCATTCACTCGTGTGTCCATCTATTCATATACTCCATGCACCCATCCACCTACCTACCCACCCACCCACCCATGCAGTCAGGCCCTCACTCCCCATATACCCATAATCTGTTTAGCCACCTATCTATCCATCAGAATACCCAGTCAAAAATAGGTCTGTCCACCCTCCGCTCCGGCAGTTCATCACTCAATTGGTTTTTCAGTGAAGACCTGCCGATCCTTCACAAAAATGGAAAGTTTTCCATGAAAATTTCCATTCAGGAAAGAACAGCATTTTTTTCTTTTCAAGACATTTCAATACATGATCTGCTGTATAATGGGGCTTGGATTTTAGTGGGGGTCACTGGGCTTAATAAGAACAAGGAATATAAAAGCATTGAATACACTTCAGTGCTCATCAGTCAGGAAATGTGCCTCTAAATGAGTTGGCCAGAAAAATGCTTCACAGTTGCTTAGAGCAGGTTCAACCGATAGGATAGATCCCCACTGGGTGAAAATCAGCATAGTCCCATTGGCTGATGGAGCTGATTTTTGTCATCTGAGGATGTGGCCCATAAAGTTGCTTGTTCAGAGTATTAAGACAGCCAATGGCTACTGGCTTCATCAGAGGCTTTGCCAACCAACAGCCATGACCTCCAGGTGGGAAGGAGCCAACACATGCATCCCTCCTCTGTCTTGGCAGAAAGCCTTAGGTGAATCTCGCCCCACATAACCTGGCTGATCTCTGCGTATTGTGAGGAGGGTGTCTTGCTTTTCGCCATAACTGGCCCAAGCGTTTAATGGTAGTATTTGTGCTGGGGGAAAGATTTTGTCAAAATACACCCCCTTGGACAGATCTCTGCACAGAGTCCACCTGCTTCCAATTCTTTTACTAATCCTCTATCTCGTTCCTTGCTTTTTCTATTCGCTCTCACATATTTTAACTCCCATTTTCAGCTTTTTTCTCTCGCTTCATGTTTACTTTGTTCTTTTCTTCTTCTCTCTGTTTTCAGCGATTCTTTTCCTTCAGTTGCTCTCCTTTCCTTCTTTTTCTCCCCAGCTGGCATGTTCTCCTGCCCAACCCTCCGCAACAGACATTGGCCAAGACTGAAACAAGAGCCCTGAGAGGAGCGGTGATGCCTTCAGAGGTCATGGCGGGGTTAACAGGTGCCACTATTTCACAACTCTTTGAGCCATATGAATCATTTAAAGGCCACTTTTAACAGCTGAACACAGGTAGATATGTCAGCTGCTGTTCAAAGCTACAGAACCCTACATCTGTTCAATGCCGCCGCATCTGGAGGACACTTCATATTTGAAGCCAAGACCTACAGGGATTGAATGTTCCTTTTAAAGTCGTCGGGAATTTTCCAACTAAATGGTTTGGGGGAGAATGGTTGGTTGTTCTTTTATTTGGTTGGTTGGTTTTTCTTTTTCTTTTTCTAAAACAGAAAATGCAGTTTCCAGAAAAATCAAAAATTTTTCCAGGAAATGTTTTTGATTTTTGCCAAAGTTCTCCAGTCTTCCTGCTGGAAAAAAATCAAACAAAATATTCTAATTTTCACTCAGCCTTTGTTTCCATCTGCTTTTTTCTAGGAGTGCTAACAAAATTAACTTGAACCATTTTGAGATGAAAAATGACTTGTTAAAAAAAAGTTTAACCTACCTTATAAGCTTTTGGGGTTTTGTCAAAACCTGTAATTTTGAAAATTTGCAGATTGCAAGCTATCTAATTTGGATGGTTGGGATTTCCCACCACTGCCCATTTTCATTCAGTCATTCGATAGGAAGAATGATATTTATGTTTCTTCACTTTCATTTTGCCACTCTGCAACTTTTCTAAAGTCAAGGAAGTGTGGCAGAGTGACAGGGTTTAATTTTTCCTTTTGCCGCTCTTGAGCCTTTCAGAACCTGCAAAAATTTTGAAATATTGCAAAGTAGTAGAAGGAAAACTATTTTTAAAACACCAAAGTAAAATAAATAAATCACAGCAAAAAAAATTGTATGAGGTGGTGTAGCCACGTCTCTGTAAACTCAAACATTTGGGCCTCTCACCAGCAGAAGTTCATCCAATAAAAGTTATTAACTTGCCCACGGAAAAATCTTGATGGCAATTCATTTTATTTCGCTTGGTGTGAAGAGAAAAGAAAAGAGGACAGAGTGACAAACCCTAGCCTGTACACAGTTAAACCTGTTTAATTCTACTCACTTTGGCAGAGTTTTTGTCAATTTGGGTGACAGGCAGCTACAGTGGTAAACAGCCTCTACACGAGGAAGGTTGTGTCAGTTTGAATACGCTGGTTTAGTTTAAGTAATCTGACTTATGTGTCTAGATGAGCCCTCAGAGCTAAATTGTTTTTTACCTCTCTCCTCTGCTGAACTCATTGTACACCTCCCCAGCCCCCTTTTCTGTCTCACTCTACTCAATTCACCTCCTGCTCCTCCAACCCTGTGTCCAGCTGATTCTTTTCAGCCCACCCCTTTCTAGCAAGAACGCTGAATGCGCTCTTACTTTGTGCTCTCCCTAACTGAATGTCCACTTCATCCCCTCCGACCACAAGGAAATGATGTGTTGCCTCTGCTAGAGTCCACAGAGCTTGGCTGGGTGCAGAGACGGCCGTGTGTGGGTTTTGGGCCACTCTATGGCAATCTTACGAGCGCATCCAGCGCCCTTTTTACCACTGCGGTTCCAGCCCTGCAGCAGCTCCATGGTTAAATAGTGGCCAAGTGGGAGAAGGAGGAAAAATTCACCTTCCCAAGGAGGAGTTGGCTGTGTGCAATTTAGGGACATGTCTTCCAAAAACAGTAAAATGAAGAGGCTCCATTGTGGGAAGCTCCATTGTGGGAAGCATTGTGGGAGGCTCCTGGGAGCTCCATTGTGGGAAGCATGATGTTAAAAGGGCAAGTGCGCAGCACTTTCCGACAATCAGATGTCTCCAGCTTTGCACCCCGGGCGAAGGCCTGGTCACATGTGAAAATCTTAGCCTCAGACCTCATCCTGGTCAGACATTCTGCAGTTTTCATGGATAAACTTGGATTTGATGAGAGAGCAAAGAAGAGGACTTTTAAGTCAAGAAAGAGAAAGACTCGGAGAAATTGAAGTGACCGAATTAAAGATGGAGGGAAACCAACTGCAGGGTCTATACGTTCCACACCTTTGGGATGTTCAGCTCCAGATCTATGCTCAGATTCATGGCTTATTCCTAGCTCTGTAAAAATGAGTTCTGGATTCTTCTTCCAACTCTACCACCTGGACCTCTTCTGGTACTATAGACAAGCCCTCCCCCTCTACTTCCTGTCCCATTCTTTGTTGATGTAAACCACAGCTTCTTTGGACAGGGACCGTCTCTCGCTATGTGTTGGCTCTTGCATCTATCTTTATTGAATTTCAGCTTGTTGAATTCAGACCAATGTGTCAAGGCCATTTGGAGTTTTCCCTAGTGATCCGAATGGGAGGTTAGTACTTTGCGCTGGTGTTCTCTTAAGATGTTCAGCCTCAGATTCCGAAGCAATTTCCAATTGTTAATTAAGAGTTATAATTCTTTGTGAGACAGACAAGGGTTGCAGTTCTCATGCTACAGGATGCCAAGGAGCAGTTAAGTGACTTGGCCTGAGTCGTACAAGTCAGTGGCAAACTGGAGACTGTGATTCAGAATTGCCTCCCAGGCCCGTAGATTAAACTTTAGACAATGCTGCCTCCCACGATTCTTCAATACATTGTACTTGCCGGGGTTAGGAAATTTGTCCTTTGCCAAGGATAATGCACCTCTTCATTCGGAGGGCTTCTGTGACATTTAAATAGCACCTAGGACATGGGTCGGCTCACTGCACAGGGTGAATTTCACCCTTATAACATCCATTTAAGGTTGAAGAAGATTTGCCTGACTCTAGGCTTGTACGTGGGCTACTGTAGCAATTATAGCCTGAACAGGATAGATCAGGTCATACGCATCACTGGGGTAACTACACTGAGGTCAGGCAGGTTACGCCACAGCTGAGTTTGGCCAGGTGCAAACACAGCCCAAATCTGATGGGCGGGGAAAAAAAAAAAAAAAAAAAAAAGAAAAGGCATTTCTTAGACTCATGCCCGGTTCCTGCGATGAAAAGATGCAGGAGTAGAAAAGCCAGCCATGTGTTGATGCCTATGCAGTTCTCTCTGAGGGATTTGGGACCTGGAATTTCCCAGCTGTCCCAGTTCTGTTTAGCACCAGCAAGAGGGCATATGCAGCGTGACACCCAGGATCGGTCCAAGCATCGGGCGACTTGCTCATTAACATCATATTTAGATCACATGGCTGCTTTTACAACAGGCAGGGAAATTGAGCACATAGGAAAGGGGACTGTAGGCTTGTGGGCACTGCCACAAAGGCCACCGGCCAGTTCCTGGTCAAATGGGGTAGTCAGCTCCACCCCTCAGCAGGGCAGCAGGTCCTAAAGTCAATTGCCCCCAGCCCCCAGGCAGAGCAAGGCAGGCACAACATCAGTTGCCCCTGGCCCCCAGGGGGGCAGGGCAGGCACAAGAGCCACAAAGCTCTTCGCAGAACTAGCAGGGTTTTAGTGCTCCGGGAAGAGGAGTGAGGGAGTGGGACACAGGCCCATCCATCTCCACTGCATCCCAGCCCAGGGCCCTACCTCATGGCAGAGTAGTCTGGTCAGCGGGGCTCCCGCCAAAACATGCTGACCCCAGGCAGTTCCGCCACCCCCTATGTGGCAGCCAGCCTCCCCTGGGCTACCTCCTCCCACCCTGGGGTTTGGATACTTGGGTCTACAGAGTCTTCCTCAAGATCTGCAGGGTAGATGGCTCAGGGGATCCCAACCAGGCCCTCCATGTCCATACGAGACAGATCCAGTAGCTCCTCAGTCTCCTCCACTGAGGGGAGTTTCTCAAGGTCATAAGGGCCAATCACCACCAGTTGTTCCTCCTGGGGACTGAGGTCCTCAGCTGAGGGGAGCTCCTCAAGGTCGCAGGGGCCCAGCAGTTCCTCAGGGTCCTCCATAAGGAGAGTCACTGCATCTGGAGAGCAGTGCATCTGGGGCCAATTCCCCCAGTCCCTCGCCTCAGAGATCCCTTCCCAGTCACTGGGCCCAGGTAAACTGGGAAGGCCCCCCTGCCATCCAGCTGGAGGAGATGGGGGTAGCCTCCTCAGAGGGGCCCAGCATTCTCTGGCTCACCACCAGCAGGAAGCCACATCCTTCCCCTGAGACAGTTCTCCCCTTAGTGAGCTGTCTGGCTGGGCTTTTATAGTTCCCTTTCCTGTTTGGGCCCCGCCCCTCTGCTTTCGGGGCTGGAGCCCTGCAGTTCCTAAGTTTGTCCAGGGGGGGCGTCCAGGCCCTTCCTCCAGCCCAGGCTCCAAGGGAGGCCACAGCTCTTCTCTACAGGGGCAGACAGACAAAGGAAAAATGTTTGTCATGGGGACAAAATAAAATACAAACCCATTTAAAACCCAGAGAGTGGGAATCTAACAGCCCACTTGCAAGCTTCAGCAGCAGGGATTGAGCTCTTCAATACATTACAACAAAGACTGCTCCTGTTTGCGCTAAGCCGCTCTGCTACTGGGGGACAAACTGCTGTATAACCTGGACCATCTGATCCACCACTGAAATGCAACCACCTCTGAGGGCAACTCAGCAGCTTTTAAATGATTTCCAACAACACCATATGACCTGACACAGCAAGGCACTGGTGCACTGTAAGCTCATGTTTATATCCCTTTCTACTTGGCAAAGCTCTTAAGCAAGTGACCCAGGTTTGGGTTCAGCCCTTAATACAAATACAGACCATTTGCAAATCAACAATTCCACCTCTAAATGTGACTTCGTCTTAGGCCCGCCTCTGTTCAGAAGGCACTGGGCAGTTAAGTGTCAAAGGGACTCTAGGCTGATCACGTTTGAATTTCTTCCCTCTGTTGCTACCAACACCTCAAATAATTCAGTGGCGGAGTTGTTAAAATCCAGCTTCTTGCCGTGTTTGGTTGGCTTTTTGCATTTGGCTCAGTTGAAGGGAGAAACTAACCTGGTCAATTTCACTTTCTGGTCCTCATCTGTTCATCTCCAGAGTCCTGCGCACTGAGATTACGCTGGTGGGTTTCCTGCTGGCGGAGAATATTTAAATTCAAATGAAACCTAAACCCTGTATTAATGAAAGGTTATTATTAATTATTATTATTATTATTGTCATGTGATGTTTTGCAAAAAATTATTGTCATGTCATGTTTTGCAAAAATCTTTAAAGGGTGAAAGATGGGGGCGCACACTGGTCAATAATACAAAACATGTATTTATATACAGTAGCTGTAATATAAAATTTTCACACATAAAAATGCATTGCCAACAGCCTACGACCACTGTCTACCACATCCCCCAATATCGTCCTGGGGTTCCCTCATACTCCCCTGTCTGTCTGTATCCATCTGTTGTCACTTGTCCTATGCGTAGATTGTTAGTTCTTTGTGGCAGGGACTATAAGAAGAGCCAGCCTGGCTCTGACCAACGGTCTGACTAGCCCCCAGTCCTGTCTCCATCAGCACAGTGGGGTTCTGGTTCAGAACTGGGGTTCCTGGCTCAGCCACCATGAGGAAGGCCAGCTATCACGAGTGCGGGTGCACAGTGGCGACTGAGCACTTTCGGAGAGCTGGCCAGAGGGGTCCCAGTGGGAGCTACTGGGTGCTGAGGACACTTCAAAGCCCCTTTGAAAAAGCTGGCCCTGTGCGGTCTGGGCAAAGGAGAAGACAGGAATAGCAGCAGAGAGTGGAGGAGGCAGAGAGCTACAGAGGAGCTGTTCTGGATGGCAGGCGCAGGGACAGAGACTCCTCTGGTACCAGCAGTGCCCAGGCTGTGTGACAGGACATGGAAGAGGCTGATGTGAGACACGATGGAAGAGGCGGGCGGGGAGAGAGGCAGGACCCATGACATAAGCCGAAGCAATATTGGCCTGCCTGGGCTAGACCCTGGGATGTCGAAGAAGTCAGTGGCACTTTCGGAGGACGGGCAGTGGGCTCTGCTTCTGGAGGACTTGTGAAGGACGCTCCCCCTTTCTTGGCATAGTCACAGCACCTCTGCTGCGCTGACTCCGTTTGCTTCCGTTTGGTTCTGCACAAGGAGCGTCTCCTCCTCTCCTCCGCGAGCAAGGCAGCTCCACTTGGCTGGCTGAGGATTGGAAATCCTGGGGCCGGCTGGAAATGGAAGGGCGGGGGAGAAGAGATGGCCACGGGAGGCCGTTTGAGTGATGTGACGATGTCTCCAAACTGCCTGGCAGGCGAGCCAGGGCTGTGGATGGAGGCACGGAACCAGGCGCACCGAGGAGAGGCAGGCTGATTACAAATTGGCTCTTCTGCACGGAAAGGAGGATGTTTCCTCGCCTTTTGTGCATGTGTCTCCCTACAACACACCACTCCTCTCTGTCAGCGGAGTGGGCCAGGGGCCGCTGGTAAAGCCCATGCTAACGGCTTTCTCCTTGCCAGCTGGCAGGGGAACGGATGGGCAGAGGTGAGATGGAACGGCTAAATGCGACACTTCCACAAACAGAACGGATGCAGTTTCCAGCGTCCATCAGCCAGGAGAGCTGGGGAGTTGTAGCGAGAAAGAGACAGGGCCAGCTTACAGCTTCCCGGCCACCACGTCTGATTCTGAGAACAGCAAGGCGCAAAGCCCAACAGACAAATGCAACCTCTGCTTGCACTCTGCGGGGCCTGATCCTGAGCTGGTGTCAATTGGTGCCTCTCTTTGACTCCAATGCAGACACACCTGCCCCGCTGTGGATCTAGCCCCTAAGCTCTTCACTCTAGCTTGAGAAGAGAGCAGCACTTTGGGACGTAGGGGCAGGGATTGTATCTTGGGTGGAAGTACACACAGGTAGAGCCCTGCGCAGATACAAATATGTGGATCCGCATCCAATCTGCGTCTGCAAGAAATGGTCCGCGGATATCCGTGTTGCATCCGCGGATGCAGATATAATGCGGCTATCCACGTATTTGCAGGGCTCTAGCCATGCACAGATAAAAATATGTGGATCTGTATTCAATCTGCATCTGCAAGAAATGGTCTGCGGATATCCGCATTGTATCCGCGGATGCAGATATCCGTGGATATAATGCAGATATCCACCGATTTGCAGGGCTGTACACACAGGCAGCTCTCCCACCAGGGGCAGTATAGGTCATGATCTTAGCCAGAAGGACACCTAGTGAGTTGAGCCTTGGTGGTGTGGGGAATCAGCTAGGGACGACGACATTATAATCATCTATTTTTATTACCTCGTGCCCAGGGCCCTAGTGGTGGCCCAGGACGTTCTGGTGCCAGGCGCTGTACAAAGAGAACAAAGAGGCAGTCCCTGCCCCAAGGGGCTTCCAATCTAAATAAGATTATAGAACGAGGCCTGGAGAAGTGCTTTAAGCGTAAGGTTTGAGACTCTCTGGAACTACAAATCTGAACTGTCTCTTGAGACAGGCAGGCCCTTTCCCAATCCATTTACTATGGGGGAGTTATGCAGAGGACAGCAAAGATTTCATGTTACTGGGTGTAACAATGAGAGGTTTGGATTGGTGTTCCTCTTTCCTGCTGCTCTCCACCCCAGACACAGCTGCAATTCACCTATGTTGTATCTTTTTCTTTCCCTATTCATTTGGTGTATGAAAGAGAGATTGAGAAAGAGAAATCCATCTATTTCTTGAGCCCCTTTCACCACCAAATCTTCATTCAGAAGTTACTCTGTCCTTGTACCAGCAAAATTCCCACTGAACTCAAGCAGGGGCTTTATATCATTCCTAACACACTTTGGGGCAAAAGAGACTCTAGGAATGTGAGATGCTGTTTCCCAGGGGGCTTGCAGGAGGGTTGGATCTTTTGGGTTTGTCGTGTCAGCCATGGAGGACCATGCATTTTTCTGCATGGATTTGTCTGTATCCCAGACTCAGCCTGGTGCTAAAATAGGGGCTTTCTTTTGGCTCCAGGGATGGGAATTCAAAATAAAATTTCTTGAGCTCTTGTGTCTGTTTCCACCCCCACTTCTCCCTGCGACAGACAGTTCGGGCTGCATCCACTGCGTCGATGCGTACGCGCGCCTCTCTGTACGATTCCTGCCTCCTTGCCAAAACACCTCCCGCTGCTCGTTTATTTATTTCTTTCTTGCTGATAACGGAGGGGATCGCATTTCCGGAAGAGCGCCAGCAGATGATACGAGCCCGGGACTGATACTGACGGCAAGCCTATGCCAGCCCTTTCTGCCGGAAAAATTTCATTTTTTCCAGGAGGAAGCCATGAGTGCGAAGGGGGATCCAAATCCGATTTCTCGGCACTTTTTGTTACCGCACAGCAGCCCGCCAGGTGGGGTAATGGAGGGGGGGTTCATTCAGCTATAACTCAGTGCCTTAATCCAATTTACAGCTTCTCTCCGAGCAATAATTACAGCCTGAAACCAGTTAACGCTGTACAAAGAAGCTTGCACTCCAAAGACCAGATCCTGCCTTTCAAATTTCCACCTCGCGTGTCAGGGATTCTTAGGGAGGTGGGTAAGAGTGGAGCTAAGCCATTGTGTAGATAGTGACCCCCTCACCCATGCACTCTCCACTCCCCGCCCCCCAAGTGGGGCTCAAGAGGATCAGCATGGGGAAAGGCGGGGAGGAAGGAGTTCAGAGACTGGATTCATTTGGGACTTGATCCAGCAGAGGCCTAACGTTAAGCAGATGACTGAGTCCCCTTAATTTCAACCAAAGAAGCAGTTCATCACGGCTGGAGGGGGGTCCTAAGAGGGGTGGGCCCTGGCCCTGTGAGGCTGTAAGTTGAGGCCGTGGGGTTTAGAGACAGAGGAATCCACCCACTAGCAACTGCGCCCAGCCTCACGCACTCGCAGGAAGAGAGGAGGAGTCGACCTTGTGCTGAGAGGGGAATCAATAAGCTCAGATGCGGGACAAGTTATTTGAACTCTTAGGAAAGCAATGCTGGCAGGACGGGGCTAATGGTTCAGGTCCTGAATGTGGTGAGGCAATGGGTCGGCCTCTGCTGCTGCACACTCGGGGGCTGGCTTCTTGACTACGAACTGGATTTGGACTGGAGCCAACTGGAGGTAGGTACTTAAACTCCCAGAGCTGGTGCGTCACTATAAGGAAGGCTGGAGGAGAACAAGGTAGGGATTGCTGTGGACAGCCTCCTTTCTCAGGGGGCCTCCTGCTCTGCTGAAAGTGGAAGGAGGCATTTTGAGAAGCTGTGGCTAACTGGATATCAAACAGCATTAAGGAATCCAGGACGTTGCTCAAATTAATACCATCAGCCGGCAGATGCCTCCAACAGCAGGCGATGTTATAGAGCTGGGTAGTTCCTCCAAATATCCTCCCTCTTCCCACCAGCATCACTCCACCGGCCCTGGTGTGAACATCAGCCAGTCCTCTTCATCCAGACATTGAGCCACTCGGCCAGTGGGGCTGGCTGCAGTGACCTGATGTCGTTTTACCATACCTCCCAATGTGGTTTTATATGGCCACTGAGCTGCCATCAGACACATTGCAAGCCAGCAGCAGCCCTGAGCTGTGGAGCCATCCAGCCTCCTTGCAGAACTGAGAGAGTCCAGAGAACAGAAGCAATTGGATAGGAATGAGGACGGCCAACGCCTAGCACCGATGGTGAACCACCACTGCCAGGAACTCCCCAGCCAGGAGATTTCCAGAGGGGCCAAGGAGGCCAGTTCCATCCATCTGAATGGGAACGGAGTATCTAATCCCAGTCGGCTTTGAAAGAGTCAGCTTTAATGCATGCAAAGAGGGGTGCCATCCTGTGCCCCGTCACAGAGCATGGTGTGGAGAAAAGCAGCAGTGGCAGGAGGTTCTCCAGAAGTTCAGAAGTTTGGAAGCAGCCAACTGGACAGATGTTGACAGAGGCTTTTCCTGAAGGCCCAAACCTCATGAATGGAGCTGGCTTTCCTCACCCAAATTTCCAGTTCTTTCAGCTTCTAGGCACACCAGAAATACCACCAGAATAGTCTTCCTCAGAGTACTATTGGATTTCTGCCCACCCAGCCCCTAGGAGGCCTGGCTCCATGCTACTCTGACAATAATAATCATAATCCATCAGCAGCATCTTTGAAAAACTGAACTCAAATTGTTTTGAATCTCAAAATATTTTGCTTCAGGTTTTGAGCAAAAGCTTGGGTGCAAATGTGGGCTAGTGGACAGGGCGCTGGACTGAGGGTCAGGACAATGGCTTCTTTTTCCAGCTTTGTCACTGAGCTGCTGGATGACCTTGAGAAAGTCATATCACCTGTCTTTGGCTCTTTCTGCCTTGCCCCCTTGTGGAGTGTAAGCCAATGAGGGCGGCAGGGACCATCATGATGTGTTTGTAGAGCATCTAGTGGACTGAAGCTGTGTTGGGGTTTGCCATCCTCCTAGCTTATCCCTTGAAGTCTGTTCTGCCTCAACTGTGGAGTTTTAAATTGCCCAGAAGGGAAGGTGGGGAGACCATGGACCTCATGAACAGAGAGGGACCCAGTTCAGACTGCCTTAACCCTTGGAAAACTTGGATTGACCGCTAAACTACACGGCTCAGGCCCAGCTCTAGTCATCAGAATTCACAAACCATTCACCAGGTATTCCTGCCTGCAACCAAGTTTCTGAACCTTTTGCCCAAATAGGTGGATTGGACAGGGCTATCGGCAGTCATGATACAAGACAGCCACTTTCTCTATTTTCTAGGAATGTATTAGTGTCTAATCCTCTTTCCTTCTTCTCTTTCCTATATGTTATTTTCCTGCACATTCAAACAGGAGTGTTCATTACTGTTTTAAATAACAACCTTCCCTTCATTTCGGCTCATGGCTTTTGAATTGACTCTCCAACCTTGGAGCTCAGCTTGCCCATCAACACTTCCTGAGACAAAGGCAGGGATGCCTGCCTACTTCGGGATGTGGTTAAAGGGTCCACGGAGCTTTCCTTACAATCAGTCACAGGGGCAAGATAGGCAGCTACGGTTAATCCAAAATGTGAGCGACAGCTCACGGGAATGCTTCCTCTACTGCTCAAGACCTCAGTGAGGTTTTCAATAATCCAATGCCCAATATGAGCAGCTGCCCTTTGAGTGGGTAATACCGATATTTTATAGGGCACCTTTCAATGGGAACACTCCCAAGACACTTCCCAAGCAAGTTCTGCCTATGGGAAAGTTGCAGGGACAGTGAACGCTCCCTATGATCTCGATTTACACAAAGTCCTGTTTCATTTTCTGTATGAATTTTGGGTGTCACCACAGTTTGGATAGCCAGAGCTGGAAAGTCTGGATTTATCAGTATATCAGGGAGCACTTAATCCATCACTGCGATGCTACCTCCTCTGGGACGGAAAGTGGCCATTTTTGCTCCTCAGAAGTTCTGAAGAGAATCAAAGAATATGGAGCCAGATCATCGGGGAGGCAGAAGTTGGTAGATTGACTTCACCTGGAAGCACAGAGGAGGTCTAGAGACACAGAAGACAAAGCTGAGAGTCACAAGAACCCGGGAGTTAAAAGCACCATAGGGTGACGAATGAAATCCAGTGTCCAGTTGATGTTCACGCTGCAGAAGAATGGCACCTTTTAACACCATACTAAAGCACTGGGTCCGTGGCACCTCGCAGGGAAGAGCAGTATGTCCCTACTCCAGATGGAAGCACTGCAATCTGTCTCACCGATGCTGCGCTGGCGATGGGCGTAGGATAAACATAGTCAGACACACATTATTCCAGCTGCTTCATCATCACCCGCATCCCTCCGAAAGTGACTGCCTCTTCCCAAATGTAATGTGGACATTCGATGGCACAGCTGATTCAGAACGAAAACGGCTGTTGCCTTGGTATTCAATAGGGTCGGTAAAATACACTTCCAAAGCATCTCTTCTTGTTTTTCATTGAGCTGGGGAGAGTCACTAAGAAGGTTAGGCTAATTGGCCCATTAGATTTCATGACAGTATCATGGTTCCTTATAAATGAATCTGGGACAATGATCCCTAGCCAGTGATCTCAACCCTAAATCCCTAAAATGTCTCCAGTGGCAGAAGAAACACGGGCACTTTCTCTCCTGTAAACACATGCAGCACTATAGGGGCCAGATCCTCAGTGGTGTAAATAAAGAAATTTCCAGTGAAATCAGTGGAGGTATGCAAATCATACCAGTAAAGTACCCAGCCCCGTATTTCACTTTTGACAGGTTTTAACGGGATTGTCCTGGGTAATCCCGAGGGTACGAGCTCACTATTCCTTGGTAACAGTCTGATCAGCAACAGCAGAAGTTGGAAGCCATTGCATGGTGTTGCAATGTAGAGTCTAAATCTGATCTGGCCTGCTGAATTCTTATATTCAAATTCTTGGCCAACCCCGCGAGAGACAACTCCAAAGAGTGATCATAGTTAGCGCACCACGGCCAGCACTGGTTGTCAGGAGGGTCTTGGATATAATCCACTCTGCCTGATGCACTGCACTAGAGGGTGTTTGAGGGGGTTAGAAGAAATCAAGAGGAAGATTTTCATAAAGAGCCTTAGGGATTTAGGAGCACAAAGTTAATGAGGCTTGTGCTCCTTCGGCACTTCCAAAAACATGTCCCCAAAGGAATTGCTTCCAATCTGACCCATGGAAAGGAATTACCCTGCGAGCCCACCAAGCCCCTTGGGTAACACTGTTGAGGGAGTGAGTATTCAGTAGAGATACATGACCAAGGAACCCAACTCCACTTAAAGACTTGGGACATTTAACCTGGAGCAAAGACCAGCTTGCCATAGACAAGACTCCAAAGGAAATCTCAACAGGTGCTCTGCAGAGAGACAGTACATACCCGTGTGCAGGGAACTGGATTAGGATTCAGAAGATCCAAATTCTATTCCCTGCTCTGACATGGACCTACTTATGACCATTGGCAAGTCACTGCATCGCTCAGTGCCTCAGTTTCTCCTCTCACCCTTTGTCTAATGGGATTATAACATCGTCAGCGCAGGAACTGTCTTTTGCTATGTGGGCATAGAGTCGCCAGCTAACGGCAACCCTGATCTTAATTGTGGCCTCTAGGAACAGCTTATAACACACTAGAGCATTTACTTCATCCCACAGTAGTAAGATTGTGGAGGTCTTGCTCCTCTTTTCAACTCAGGCAACGTGTCACTAAAGTTTAAAGGTTTGGAGGTAAGAAGCAGGACTTGAAGATTGGGTCCCAGGACTTGAATCAATGGTGAGTGGAGGCAGAGCAAGGGGCAAGCTGGATCACCTGGGTGGAAGTGCTCCAGAATGCTCAGGCCAGGTGATATTTTAGTCCCACTTCCTGCAGGGTAACAAGAAGTCCAAGAAATAACAGTGCATTGTCCTTACGAAAGATCAGCTGCCCCGACTCTGGGCCTCACAGACCTCCTACCTTTGTGCCAGGAATTTCAGCTGTTCTTAGCTGCTTCTCCAGGGCTTCACACCACCCTTCCTGGTGGCTGGTGGGGGAACCCAGTCCACCCCACTACACAGGATTCCAGGCCAGGGACCCTATAACCAGCAGCCAGGGCCTCTTCCATCAGCTTCTTGTCTTCCTGGACCTCTGCCTACCACAGCCTGTCAGCAGGCCTCTCCGGGGCCACCCGTCTCTTAGGGTGGGAACACCTCCTGGATGCTTGTTACAGGCAGCGCAGACCATTGGAGGACTGTGTCATTACCTGCCCTGAGGCCCTACATGCCTGAAATTGTCTGCGCCTTTGGCTCACGGCCTGGGCCCAGCAACCAGCAGACAAACATGACCCCAGCATCTTTGTAATAAACAGCCCTGATTCACAACCTCTGACCTCAGCAGCCTGCTCTTACACCCCAGTCATGCTCTGGTACCCAATGGCGCTGGCTACACATAGCAAAATGACCCCTGCGCCCGTATGTCCCAAATTTTCCCCAAACCATGTGCAGTGCCACACACCGCCCTCTCATGGACCATTCAGAGGACTGACATGGTTCCTGCAAAAAGATCAAATGTACAGCTTGCACCTTAACTGGAGTCAGCAATCATGTGGATTCAGACACAGCACTGGGCTGGTTTGGATTAAAAGTAAAACCAACTTAGTAACAAAAGGTGGCAGGGCTCTAAGTGAGTTCCATGCTGACGGGCAGAGTTAGAAATGGCGACAAGCAAATAAAAGCAAAGACCGCCCTCGAGGGGCTCAGAGCTGACACAACAAGCTACAGCCTTTGTTCAGTGGAGTTTCCTTGCCGACCTACCTTCTCACAACACCCCTGGGTCAGATCCAATGTTCTTATGAACTTCGCCTCCCCAAGGAGTCCAGCAGATCCTCTATCTAGGGTACGGATCGGGCTGTGTGATGGCGTTCAGCTGCCTATAATCCCCACAAAACCTCATGGTCCTGTCCTTCTTGGGCACCATAACAATAGGGGAGGCCCATGGGCTTTTAGATCTAGTGATCACCTGCATGGCTAGCATGCTTTCCACATCCTCCTGTATCTGCGTCTGCATCTCTCCCTTTGCCCTGTATGCCCTGCTGGGAGTAGGATGGGGCCTGAATGTTTGGATCGAGTATGTCAGAATGTCAGTCAGTCCTGGCTGGTTGGAGAATGTCTGCTGGTGGTGCCTCAGTAAAGCCAGCATTTCACCCCTCTGGGTTGGAGTTAAACCCTTCCCCATATCCATGGCCTCTAGCCATGACTCCTCTCTACTCTCTACAATCATATCCACCAAAGGGATAGACCAACTCTCTTCCTCAGCACAGCAGATCATGTTCACAGCTGCCCCTCTCTCTCTCTTGGTAGGCTTTCAGTCTATTTATATGCGCCATCTGCAAATCCCCCCTGCCATGGGGTCTCTTCACATTATATGTGACTTCATTAACTCTCTCCACTGCTTTGTAAGGTCCATCCCATCTATCTTGCATCTTCTTCCTCCTCACAGGGTCCAACATCAACACCATACCTCCAATTTCAAACGACCTTCCCTCCGTATGCCCATCATGCCAGGCCTTCTGAGCTTCCTGACTTCTCTTAAGATTTTGCTGAACCAGTTCCATCACGTCCTGCAACCTTTCCTTAAACTGTGATACATATTCCTCCACTGGCTGTTCTGTCACCTCTAAATTACCCCAAAGAATCACGAACCAGATCGAGGGGTCCATGAACCTGCCTCCCATAGAGCAGCTCAAAGGCAGAACACCCTGTGTACTCCTGAGGTACGCTCCTATATGCATACCGCAAAAAAGGCAGCAAGACGTCCCAGTCATTCTGGAGTCTGTCCACATACATCTTCAGCATAGACTTCAATTTCCCATTAAATCTCTCTACCAAACCATTGGTCTCAGGATGAGATGGGGCAGCTTTCAGGTGCCCCACCCCACACACCTCCCGGAGCTGCTTAAATACACCAGACATAAAATTGGTACCACGGTCCAACAAGATTTCCTTGGGAAAACCCACTCTGCTAAAAATGGTAAACAGAGCTATAGCCACTGTCTCAGCCTCCACATTAGATAAGGCCACCGCCTTAGGGTACCTGGGGGAAAATCCACCAACACCAGTATATACCTCTTTCCATTCTTATAAGGCTTAGGGAATGGTCCCACAATGTCCACAGATACCCTGGCAAATGCCTCCCCAGTAACGGCGAAAGGCTGTAGGGGTGTCTTCTTGTAATCCTTTAAACTCTTGCGCTTTTGACACAAATCACAACTCCTGCAATAATCTCTCACCGAATTATGCATATAAGGCCAAAAGAAATTCTGCTTCAGCCTTTCATAAGTCTTTTCTATGCCCAGATGTCCTGCGAAGGGACTATCATGACCCAGCTTTAACAGCTCACTCCTGTATCCCTCAGGGACCATAAGCTGCTTGCAGTTTATATGGCTGCTTCATCGCTGTAAGGGGTTCTCTGTATAGCAAACCCTCCTGCACGAAAAACCTACCTGCCCCCTCATCTGCTGGGGCTAGGTCTTGGGTGACCATTCTGGCCCTCTCCAAAGACACATCCTCCTGCTGAGCCTTAACAAACTCTCTCTGGGTTTCACTTAAATTCAGAGCCACACCAGGCCCGTCCAACCCAACTTCAGTGGGCAATGTCTGAGGGGAGTCCTCTTTCTGTTCCCCGCTTCCCTCATGCATATTGGCCAGACCCTCTGCATCCAGACCATATCTTCCTTGCAATCTGGTTATAACATTTACGCTGCTATTAATAACCACAATATCATTTCCTATCAGCACATCTGCTGGGAGGAGCTCTAAATGGATCTTGGCCAAGGGCACCTTTACCCTATATTCTGACAGCACCACCAAGTCCACACTCCGATCTGGCACTTCCTCCTGGACTAATTCCCTTTTGACTAGAGTGATTTCTGAGGCAGTATCCCTCCATCTAGTACACACAATCCCATTGACTCTGGCCCTCTTTATGAAGTCCTCATTTCCCTTCCATGTCTCTGCCCTTACATAGTTAGTGAGGCAACCCTACTCTCCCACACTGGGGACTATCAAAGTGGCAGCATTCACCTCTGCAGTGTTTGGATACAAATACAAGGGGGCCTCATCCCACTGCACTTGGTCAACCTCCGTATCTGAAGAGAGTGCATTAGAATGAATAGTGGATTGGGGGGTTGCCAGCCCAAGAGCCCTCCTATTCCCATGATTGGGACAATTGGGCCTTATATGGCCCGCCAGCCCACAAAGATAGCACGTAGCCGCATTTCCCCCTGGGTGAGAGGAGTTAGACTCCAGGTTCGTATAAGACTTTCTAGCCAAGCTGGGGCCAGTCTTATTTTTGGGCCCATCCTCCATCTTAGCCTGCAAGGTGTGGGGGCTGCTTTTCCCTGGAGGCTTATACCTTTCCTGTTTTCTGTTCTGAATGAAATCATCTGCAACTTCAGCTGCCTCCAAAATGGTACCAGGCTTTTTTATCAAGCACAGCTGCTTTGATATAGTGGGGTGCTATTTCCAGGAGTTGCTGCTTAGCAATCAAATCAACCAGCTTATCATAGCTACCATGAGCTCCCACCCCCATAATCCATTTTTTCAAATACCCAAGCAGTTTGTGAGCAGTTTCAGTATAGGTAACACTATCAGACCGCTTATAATTTCTAAATTTTAGCCAGTAAGATTCGGGAGTAATTTTAAACCTTCGCAATACAGTTTCTTTAAACTTTACATAATCTAATGCATCATTTAATTCCATATCATTAAATACCTCTCTGGCCTTTTCAGACAATTGGATGAGGAGAACAGGCATCCTTTGCTCATCAGAAATCTTATGGACCTCACAGAGTCTTTCAAAAGTGCACAAACAACCCTCGATATCCTCATCCTCTTTGTAAGGGGGACAAATCCTTTCCTCTGATGGAAGAAGTTGAGGAACCTTGAATCGAAGGCAGACTCTTCTGGATCTGGGCTATCTCCAACTGCCTTTAATGAGCTCTGTCCTCTGCCGCTTCCTTAAGCTGCAGTCGCCTCTCCTCTGCTGCTTCCTTCAGCCACAACTCCTCTATCTGCCTTTGACGAGCTCTTTCCTCGGCTATCTCCTCAGTAGCTTCAACATTTTTTGTTGTGCCAACAAATGGAGCTCCATCAGGCCTTTCTTCTTCCAAAGATGCTGGTCGTAGTCTGGGTTTGGCTGTTTACTCTCTCTGGTGCATGCTGCTCCTGAGTCAGAATCAGGCAGAGTTCCTGTTTTCTGATCATTGTCCATAAGCAGATCTCTCATTCTCTGCTTTGAGATATTCCCCTTAAAGGTTATCTTTCTCTCTTTACAGAACAGTTTACACTCTCTTGCATTCATAGCTTTATATGACTGCAGCTCACTCATTATGACCACTTTAACCTTTGACACTCTCAATATCAACTTTAAAAATTTAGGAATAGCGTGGGGTCCTGATCCAACAGCAAAATGTTCTGGTTCTGTGGATCCTGCCGACTACGCCAATGTGACCGAGGCCTCCTGGGATAACCTCCTGAATTTGCAAAGCTCAGGGCAAGCTGCAAAACCGGGAGCCAAACTCCCCAAACACTGATGGGTGGTACTTAAACCAGTCTCCCTATCAGTCACAACCAGGCTTCTGGTTCCCCACACCAGTTACCACAAGAAGTCTGCCAAAATAGAAACAGCCCCCTTTATTGCACTCCAGCTCCTCTGACTCCCACCTAGCTGCATGGTCCCTTAAAGAAATAGGTTTTCCTGACCCCAAAGAGCCAGCCACATCACACAGAACAATATAGGTTTGGATCTTACTCAAAGTACCATACTGAGAGCCAATCCTTTAGCAACTACAACTAAAGATTTAATATAAAAGAAAAGAAACAAAATATGAGAAATGTTAAAGGGTCAAAGTGAAACACACACATAGAAAGTCCATGGAAAACAGCTTGCAGTCTTCTTCCTCTCATAGGCTATGTCTATACTTGAAAAGTTAGGTCGCCTTTATGAAGTCGACTTAATAAGGTCAACTTTAAGTTGACTCAAAGTGGACCTTATTAAGTCGACTTACCAAAACTCGACTTAACTTTTCAAGTGTAGACGTGGCCCCTTTGGGGCCTTATTAAGTCGACTTAATGTTTTAAGTTGACTTAAAAAGGTCCAACTAGGCACTACTCTGTGTCTCCACTGGCTTAAGTCGACTTAATAAAGTTCTAAGCGCTAGTTTGAATTAAACCTAGGTGTTATTAATTCAAACTAATTTTTCCTTAATTCAATTTAAGGAGCAGCTTAAATAGAATTAAGGAAAGCCCAGTGTAGACGCGGAGTAAATTAAGTTGATTTAAGCCTCCTTAAATTGACTTAATTTCTTAGTGTAGATGCACCCATAGGCACCCAGTCCCTGGGTGGGTCCCAGTCCTTTTTCCAGTCACAGATGAATAGTTCCAGAGATGGGTGTTGGCTGTAGACTGGGGACTTGAGGCCAAAAAGAGGTTGAGTCGCATGGTCAGTCTGGATGACTCACTGGGTGGGTTTCTCCCTAGGCGCATTGTACCTGGTTGTGCCTCCCTTGATGGGCCATTAAGGAGACAATAACTGCAGACCTGCAGTCTGGGATGTTTCTGTTAGAGTCACACAATTTGGAATACAGGTAGACCTATCACCCTTGTACCTTCTAATACAGATATGACACCTACACATAGACAAAATAATCATTTCTAGCAAGTTACAACCTTTCTGTTGATACCAAACACGGCATAGCTCCCGTGGATTATTGCAATTATGAACCACTACTATAAAAAAACAATCATAAGTGGTCTCCTAAACCCAGACAGCATCACAACTGGCACTGGACAGACTGCCTCAGGGCCCCCACAAGGCACACCTCCATCTCCAGCCTGAACACTACTGCCTTGTGTGGGGTCCGGGCAGGCCTGGCCTGGCTGGGCTGTGAGGCTAGAGAGGTTCACACACCATCAGTTTGCTAGGCTATGTGACAATTACTGCCCCACAGACACTCCTGTGTCATACAGGGTGGGCTCCGTACACTCTTCCCAGCAGTGGCTGGGCCTGGTGGGCAGCCATCAGGCCACTAGAATTATGGGGGCGGGCTTCTGCCCACTGGTCCTGAGAACGTTCCCAGAGAAAGAGAAAACTGCCCTCAGACTGAGCCCAGGGCCTCCCCTGATCAGCTACATGCAGACAGGCAGGCTATAACAGGGACACATGTCACTGCATTCAGGCCCCATGTGATGGCGAGAATCCTGCAGAATCTTGCCCTAAAGCCACATCTAGGCTCTTAGACAGCCTCATTTCAGGGCCGTGGGAGTATTTCAAAGCACTCGGTGGCCTCTTCTAAACTGGGATATAAGACGTGCTGTCAGCATGGGCCAGCTCCCATGTTCTAGAAAAGGAATCCAAGCAAGGCAGCATATACTGCAGTGCGTGCTGGACTGGATGTTTGGAGCGGTGCTGGGCTCTCACCTGAGCATCTATCACAGGTTAATGGCAGTAGCTATATCCTCACTGCAGCGGTAAGTGGCGTCAGCCACCTCGAGTTAGCCTGGCTTGAGTCAGAGCGAAATTACCCAGGAGCGACGGGAGTAGCCCCATCGCATGCCACTACCCCAAAATGGGCCAACTACCTTGAGCTAAAAGTCCTTCCACCCCCGAATTCAGGGTTTTACATGTGGACAGGGCTAGGGTTAGGAACTGCAATCAAGGCCATCAAGCTAGTCAGGGCTGTCCTTAGGGAGGGCGAGCGGAGCAACTGCCCCGGGCCCCATGGTTCGGTGAGCCCTGCACTGCCCCTTCTCCCCCCTTCAGCAGCATTTTGGTGGTGGGAGGTGCTGCGCTTCAGTGGCATTTTGGTGGGGGGGAGACGATTTATCCTGGGCCCCCCCACCCCTAAGGATAGCCGTGAAGCTAGTGTTATTTGAGCACACTTGACTTAAAACATGTTAGCGCAGGATCATCCCGCCTTTAAATCCTCATCTAGACAAGGCCAGGGTTGGCCTACCTCTGCTCCGATTAAAACGAGCCTCCGACCAGTGGCCTGTTCAGAGGTCAGCAAGGTGTCTCTTGCCAGAGACTGGCTTGCCTCACACCCCTCAAACCTGCGGCTGTCTCCAACACAGTCCTCAGAGAAGACATTCCTGTGCCTTTAAATGTTGTGCATATATATAAACAACAACTGACAAGGTCCCTTGCTCTTAAAAGAGTGAGAAATTTTCATTGATTGATTTCTTCATGGCTTCTTAAACAGATAATTAATTCACCGTGAACCTGCAGCTACATCGCGGTGAGTCGTTAATATTGTAAATTCAGATATACTTCAATAATCGCCTGACCCCCCCGTCACCCCAAAACCCAGATAGCTGTGCAGTGAGGGGGGAGGAGAGGGCGGCAAATCGATTTCTGAAGACATGAAGGGATCACCCAGCAAAAGGAAGCTATTGATTCTCTCTTATAAGACACCGCTATAATATTTATTCTTTTGTAAACAGAATTAACCTGGCATCACGGGTCATTCCTACTGAAAAGTGCTCCTCTCGTGTTCTCGGTATTATAGATTGTATCAGATGAGGTGGAAACATCCAAACCATGCCATCTACTCTGTGCTGCTTCCCAGGGTCTGCTCATCTCCGGGCTGTTGGGGGTCACCTAGACCACATGGCAACTGGTGTGTCCCACTTCTCCTGGAGGCTACTTCTTAGTTGTCGGCTCATGATTGACGGCTGCCAAGACATAAGTGTCTCCTGCCATACAGGAGTCTACTCCCACTGCTGGGCTGTTTCCATTTGTCCCCCAATTCCCCTCTGAATCCACTCCCATCCCAGGGCTGTTGTCACTCATGGCACCCACCAAAATGTCCTCCTGCCACCCAGATGTCCCCAGAAGCCTGTGAAGAGTTGTATTAGGTTCTCATCCAGTCAGCACACATGGCTGACTAGGAGTAAGGGTAAAGGGACTCCTTTGTAAACCTTGGAGGAACATCAGCTCAGTTTGAAATTCCTCTCAGTGCCGCGGGACTGCAGAGAATTTGCTAAAGACCAGAGGCTCAGCCCTGCTTCTCACTAATGGTTGGTCTGCACTAGGACCTTACAACAGCATAGCTATGTCTTTCAAGGATGTGAAAAATCCACACCCCTGAGCAACATAGCTGAAGCACCATAGCTGTCCTGCCAGCTAACTAAGGGTTAATTCGAACTAGTTAGTTTGAATTAACCAATGTGGCCATGTTAGTTCGAACTAACCGGCCCATTGAACTCAATGCAATTCGCTAATTCGAACTAAGCAAGTGCAATGAATGGCACTTGCTTAGTTCGAACTAAATTTTGCTAGTTGGAATTAAGTTAATTTGAACTAACTAAAATTAGTCTGAATTAGTTAATTCGAATTAACTAATTTGAACAAACTTTAGTAAGTGTAGACATAGCCATAGATTTTAAGGTCAGGAGGGACCAATATGATCATCTAGTTTGACCTCCTGCACAATGCCTCCCCCACCCACTCCTGCAATAGAAAGTAACATGATTGAGTCACTGAAGTCTCTAAATCATGGGTTAAAGACTTCATGGTACAGAGAAACCACCAGCAAGTGACCCATGCCCCACGCTATAGGGGAAGGCAAAAAAAACCCAGGGCCTAGGCCAATCTGCCCTGGGGGAAAATCCCATCCTGACCCCAAATATAGGGATCAGCTAATCCCTGAGCACATAGGCAAGACTCACCAGCCAGACACCCAATAAAAGAATTCTCTGCACCAACTCAGAACCCACTCCATTTAACATCCCATCACAGGCCACTGGCATATTTACCACTAATAGTCAGAGATCAGTTAATTGCCAAACAAGGCTGACTCTTGATCATACCAACCCCTCCATAAATTTATCCAGCTCATTTTTGAAACCAGCTAGGTTTTTTTCCCCCGCTGCTCCCCTTGGAAGGCTATTCCAGTACTTAACTCCTCTGATGGTTAGAAACGTGTGTCTACTTTCAAGTCTAAACTTCCTGATGGCCAGTTTATATCCATTTGTTTTTGTGTCCACCTTGGCACTGAACTTAAACAATTCCTCTCCCTCCCTGGTATTTATCCCTCTGATGTATTTACAGAGAGCAATCCTATCTCCCCTCAACCTTCTTCTGGTTGGGCTAAACAAGCCAAGCTCTTTAAGTCTCTTCTCACAAGGCAGGTTTCCCATTCCGCGGATCATCCTTGTAGCCCTTCTCTGCACCTGTTCCCGTTTGAATTCATCTTTCTTAAACATGGGGGACCAGAACTGCACACAATGTTCCTGATGAGGTCTCACCAGCACCTCGTATAATGGTGCTAACACCTCCCTGCCTCTACAGGAAATTCTTCGTCTGATGCATCCTGCGACTACCAGGGGTTAAAGTAAGGGGGGACGCACTGGAACGCAGTTCCAGGGCCCCCAAATTTGAGGGGCCAGAGTTCCAGGGCCCCTAAAAATAGAAAAATCCGGCCCATCAAACTATACTTTAACCACTGACGACCACATTCACTTTTTTCACAGCCACATCGCACTGGTAGCTCATAGTGGGACCCTGATTTCCCTTGAGGCCAATATGGTTTCTGTAAACTGAACTGACCCATTTTCCAAGGATGGCCCAAAGGAAAGAGGCATAAGAGTCCTCCTGGCTCAGAGGACTAGGAACATATCAAAGAAAGCAGAGATACGGTGACCATTTTCTTACAAGGTGAAAGACTAGTTATGGAAAGAAATATCCCACTAAAGCGCCCAATAGCCCGCTAAGTGTTGAAAACTGTAAGCAAAGGCTACGAGCCGGGGTGAGTGCTCCACTAACATTTTAAAAGCCCAAACAGAAGAATAAATCCAATGTCCTAAATGTGCAGAGAGAGAGATCCTGCCAAAGGTTAGGAAGAACCTTAATTAAAAGAAAACAAATAGGCAACGGATACTGAAGCTGAAGAACTCACAAACTGCATGATTACAGATTCATAGATTTTAAGGCCAAAAGGGACAATTATGAGCATTTAGTCTGACCTCCTGCATAATGCAGGCCAGTGGTATACTCCAGTCACTTCTTCATTGAGCCTCAGAGCCAGTCAACACAGGGGCTGTAGCCCCAGGCCCCAGCCAGAAGGGGGGACCCCAGACTGCAGTTACTAAGGCCCTTATATTGATCAAGCCCTGCCAGCAGGGCTGGGGCGCTGGTGATGTAGAGGGGTCTGGGGCCAGCAGCCGCAGTGGTCCATGGAGCTCCTGTCCCAGTCCCAGGCCAGCTGGTCTGCCCCAGGGGGCAGGGCAGGCCAGTGCATGTCTGCTGCGCTCAGAGACAGGGCTGCCCCACGCACTAGTCAGCCCTGCCTCTGGCCCTGTAGTACGGCAGCCACAAGCACCAGCTGACCCCACCGCTGGGAGCAGACCAGACAGTCCAGGGACAGAAGTGCCACAGCTGGTCATGGCCTCTGAAAGATATCTAGTCTTGACTTAAAGATCTTGAGAGATGGAAAACTCCCCACAAGCCAAGGTACAGATTTCCAAAGGCTAAATGCATGCCCTGCTAACAATTGGCATTTTATTTCTAGCCTGAATTAAATCTCCAATCAAAAATTGCTTTCCCATATTGGGAATGTGTTCTCTTTATCCTATTGACACTAATAAATTCCGAGAAATTCAAATGAGGATTGGACACACATTAAACAGTATCGCAAAAGTTTATTTCTGGTAGAAAAGCATTGAAGAGCAGTCCCATTGAAACTAACCCTTATGTCAGCTTGAATTTGACATAACAATTATATTTTTTCAGGAATGTCTAAGACACACACCACCTTGGTACCTGATCTTAAAAAGGCTAGCAATCTTCATGCTTCAGGGCATGCTGCAAGTTGATCATTAGCTGGGGTCAGGAAGACATTTTCCTCATAGTAAAATATTGGGCAGTTAGTTTCACCATGGGTATGTCAATGGGCTTATGTCTTCCTCTAAATTAATGTAGCATTCACCTCTACTCAAGAAAGAATGCCAGACCTGATGGAACTGTATCAGGTATCCCGCAGCAAGGAATGCAATAGAGATGTGGGACCCCAATGCTAAACAAGGAAAGAGCAGGACTGCAGATGGAGAGGAAGAGGAACCAGTCATCTGGAGATACAGGGAACTATTATATAGCCCCTTTAGCACTCTAGAACATGTCTCTGTGGCAGGAAAGGGGTATCAAAGTGTGTTTTATATGACAGAAGACTCAAATGAAAACCCTAGAGCCAAACACCCCTGAATTCTGGAGATCTTTATGGATTTGTCTGTGAATTTCCCAGTTGGGAACAATCCTAAAGTGCTCAGAAATCATGAGCCAAGCCCAGAACATCATGATATTGAACACAAATAATAGTAAATGTGGGATTCTTATTATTTGCCTTCTAGATTTTGAGTCTTTAGGGCATCATGTTTGCTTGTTTTTCCAAGTAACCAGGAGGGCCAGAGATGTACTTTGTCTCTGAAGTGAAAGCTGGGTTAATCGCATAATCAAATGACCGCAAGAGCTGGTGCTTTAAGGAATGCGCCAAGTACCAGGAGATGGGTGAGAAAAGCACAGAAGTGGGCCACCCTGCATGGACTAAACCCTGAATCAGAGCAGGCCTGAGTGTGTGGAGAAGTCGGCAGCTAACTCTTAGAATAGCCCAAGTGGTCCTGTCTTTAGCATGGGCCAAGCTCAAAGGTATTTCAAGTAGAGACAGGGAGGTGTTAGTGCCGCTGTACAAGGTGCTGGTGAGACCTCATCTGGAATATTGTGTGCAGTTCTGGTCCCCCTTGTTTAAAAAGCATGAATTCAAATTGGACCAGGTGCAGAAAAGGGCTACAAGGATGGTCTGTGGAATGGAAAATATGCCCTATGAGTGGAGACTCAAGGGCTATATCTACACTTACTAAAGTTAGTTCGAAATCGTTAACTTAATTCGAACTAGCAAAATTTAGTTCGAACCAAGCCAATGGCATTCATGGCACTTGCTTAGTACAAATTAGCGATCTCCATTGAGTTCAATGGGCCGGTAAGTTTGAACTAAGAAATTAGTTCAAATTAACATGGCCACATTGGTTATTTCGAACTAGTTAGTTCAAATTAACCCTTAGTTTGAATAGCATATTCCAATTTATTAGTTCGAATTAAGGAAGCCCTTAATTCGAACTAATTAAAGCCTAGTGTAGCCCTGGCTTTAGTTAGTTCAAATTAAGCTTCCTTAATTCGAACTAACTTGCCAGTGTAGACATAGCCAAGAAGCTTGGCTTGTTTAGCTTAACCAAAAGAAGGTTGAGCGGGGATATGATTGCTCTCTATAAATACATCAGAGGGATTAATATCAGGGAGGGAGAGGAATTATTTAAGTACAGCACCAATGTGGACACCAGAACAAATGGTTCTAAACTGTCCATCAAGAAATTTGGGCTTGAAATTAGACGCAGGTTTCTAGCCATTTGAGGAGTAAAGTTCTGGAATAGCCTTCCAAGGGGAGTTGTGGGGGCAAAAACGATAACTGCTTTCAAAACTGAGCTTGATAAGGTTATGGAGGGGATGGTATGATTAGCCTATTTTTGGAAACTGACTAATATTTGGCTACCGGTGGTGGATATACAAGTGGCCCAAGAGGGGAGAGTACGTGGGTTGGGTTCTGAGTTATTACAGAGAATTGTTTCTTGGGTAACTGGCTGGTGAGACTTGCCCATGTGCTCAGGGTTTAACTGATCGTCATATTTGGGGTCGGGAAGGAATTTTCCCCAGGGCTGATTGGCCTGGGCTCTGGGGGTTTTTCACCTTCCTCTGTAGCACAGGGCATGGCTCACCTACTGGTGAATTCTCTGTATCTTAAAGTCCTTAAATCATGATTTAAGGAGGTAAATAACTCAGTCATAGGTTGGTGGCCTATTGCTGGAGTGGGTGGGTGAGGTCTTGAGGCCTGCATTTTGCAGGAGGTCAGACTAGATGATCGTACTGGTCCCTTCTGACCTTAAAGTCTATGAGTCAAACTCAGTTCGCAATATGCTCAAGTTTTGGCAACACTGACTTCTCCGCATCGACCCGCTGGCAGCCACCCCAATCTGAGAGCCAGATGGGCCCATTTGGGTGGCTTCCTTTCCCCCGTCCCTGGAGCCAGGAGAGACAGAATTGTGTCAAAGAATTTAAAAGCAAGGGGGAGAAACAGAAAAGCCAGGGCGGGAACAGCGACAGCCTCGCAGGGAGCGGAAGCCGTAATTAAAAGCCAGGCAGACGGCAGCAAAGTCTCCCATTCAGAGGGCTGACAATGGGACGGTCTGTGGAGCAGAACCGGGAGGGAATGAAAGGCATGCAGGACAGCACCCCTGCACGGGAGAGGCCTGGCTGACCTGCGCTCGCCCCCTGAGCCAGGCACACACCCCGCTTTGGAGATAGGGGCTGCCTGAGGAAAGGGGGATCATAGCGGAGCAGACGGCCAGCTAGTCTCTTCCCCTCTCTATCTTTGGCCCTAATAGTTCTGCTCCATTTGCCCCTAGCAAGGGCGTCTGGGGTCAGGCAAATGAAATGGGGGGATGCTGGGACTGGGGGGCTTCGGCTGTAGCGAAGACTAACAGGACGGTTAACAAGAGGCGCTGAGGGGCAGGGGAAATACCCCAGGGTGCCTGGCCTTTCCACTCCAGTGCTGCTCCTGAATGTAGTAATTAGCCGGGAAAGCCTGCGCCGCGGAAGTGCCGCGTGAGTCATAAGGCAGCCCTGAGTGGCCTGGCCTCCATCGCAGCTCACAAAAGGGGGGTTGGATGCGCCACATTCTTCTAACAGGGGCTTTGGTTGGTGGGATGGGGGGTGGGGGGGAGCGCAGTGTCCTGCTGGCATCGGGGGCTCCTCCTGCTCTGGACTGCTGGGAGATTTACCTTTGATCTGGGGCTGGAAGGCCGGCGGAGGGGGGTGTCTGCCGAGTCCTGTTCTTTCTGGGCGTGGACACTATAAAAGGCCCCGAGAGAAGAACAAGAGGCCCAGAGCTTGTTGAAGGGCAGCTACTACATCAGAATTAATTTGGGGCTCTTTCCAAAACAAAGGCCCTCTATGGCTTCCAATATGTTTACACAATAGTGCATAGAAAGAGCATCAAAGTGTCCTCTCGAGGGCTTCCCTCCCCTGACGCAGGCCTCCTCGCCTTCCTTCCGCCCTTTCTCATTCACTCAGCACGCCTCTTGCCCCCTCCACCGGCTCGCTCCTCTTTCACTCCGCCACTCGGTCGCTCTTTCTTGCTTTCGTCCAGATTCCTCCAGCCCTTCTGGCGGCTTGAAGCAGAATTCCACTCCTTCTCCTTCCCACTTTGCTTTCTTGGAGACAATAAGAAGATTGGACACACGCAGCTGCTCCACTCCTGTGCTCTGCCAGCAGGAGACGCTGCAGGGAATGGTGCAGCGCGGCTGGACATGGCGCACACTGTTACTCCCATCCCACTAGCACGCAGCAGGAGGTGCCGTGCAGAGCTCACAGCTGATGAGGAACCAGTTCCCATTCGGGCCGGCACACATGCTCTAATGCAGTGGGTTTCAACCTTTCCGAGCTCAGGAGCCATTTGCAAACCTCGGCAGCCTGGCCCAGCCCAGTAAATAGCATAGTGCAAAAACCAGCTGGCTTGCTGAATGTTTCCAACCCGTGCTATGTACTGCACCGACTAATGGAACAAGCACGCTGTGTGGACCATGGCAGTGGCTGCAGGGCTGGCAGGGCTCAGTTCCCAGTGTGGGTCACAGCCCACTCTGGTTTGGCCAGGCCCTCCCTGTCAGGGGCCAGCCAGGCTCAATTCCTGCGAGAGGCACTGCAACCTGGACTATGGGTCTAGAGACACAGAGCCCCCACTGTGGAGGGGGAGCAAGGGATGCGCTCTGCAGATGATTCTCCACACGACCCTGGTGACCCTACTCTAACCGCGGCCCACGGGGCGAGAGACCCTCCTTTAGAGGCCTGGCCGGAGGTCGATAGCAAACCCAGTGACAATTCTGACCACCAGGAGGCACACATGCTGCGGAGCCACCAGGAATTATGGAACCGGAGCTAGGAAATTCTCTGGCCCGTGTCACCCAGGAGGTCGGACTGGAAAAGCAATCTCCAAGCCCTGCCCCACTTACAGGCGCTGTCAGAGAAGTCGGCTGTGGGGCATTTCCGGAACCAGCACTGGCTTGCTAACAGCTCAAAGCAGAGCCCCGTGGGGGCAAGGTGGCAATGTGATTAGTGAAAAGGGCAGCAAGGAAGAAGGAAAATGAAAGGAGTAATGGGGCAGAGAAAGGGGTAGGTTGTGGCTGTCAGGAGTCCCTGCGCAAGCGTTAATGGAGACACATGCTGGAGCCTCAGCAAAGCTCACCCCAGTTATGGACACAGGGTGATGCAGCAAATGGCTTTTCCCAGCTCCCCTCCGCGGAGCGATAGAACCCAGCCCAGACAGCATCTCCTACAAGTAGGCAGCAGCCTGATGCATTGGGTCACAGGCAAGGAGCAGGCGTGGCAAAGGTCCTGCTCCACGCATTGGGTAACCTGTGGGGTACATACAGCGTGGGGGGGCCTGTCCCATGCAGTGGGGGATCCTTCCATCCACCTCTGCTTTTCAGTTCCACTGTACATTGCTTTGTACCCGAAGGCTGACACGGGCACAGCTGGGCGTGGGCAAACTGCTCACAGCCCCTCCCCCTCACTGTCCTGTCGTGAGATTCTTTTCACTCCTACCTGAGCAGGGAAGGGCATTAGCATTCCCTTTGATTTGTAAATCTTCAGCCATTGTGCTAGAGACAGCCCTGAGAGTCTGAACCCTGTAACATGCGTCACATCTATACATGCATGTCGCAGCAGGGAACATGGCACCCTGGTAATCACGTGGCACATGTTCTGAGCATTCACAGAGGAACCTGGTATAGCGTAATTGTCATCAAATAACACAATTACACTGCAAAACTGAACAGAAAGATTATACAGGTCACGCCCAAGGGCTGCACAGATGTGCAGCCCGTCACAGCATGCCACCACCCCTTTCCCCACCATCTATATTCGTGGCCCACAAGTGGTCAGGGACACGATGTCGTCACGGCTTTGTCTCGCCTAGGTCAAATGCTCCAGTTTAGATTAGGGCTCCTCTGACACGGGCTCTTTAAACCCGGCCTACCCTAGGCCTCCGTCCCTTGTGCTCATTCAGCGCTAGCTTTAATGAGCCTCGTCTTAGAAATTAGAGATGCAACCCCCAGGCACACAGTGGTTTTCCCCATTCTGGCAGCAGTACATCACAGCTCACTGCCCCATCACGCCTCTCTAAGCTCATCTCTCCTGCTGCAGAAGAAGTGGGATCTGGAGGAGAGGGCCCTGATCTGGGAATCAGTAGACCTGGGCTCTTCTGTTCTTGGCTTTGCGTGGGAAAGTCACTTGACCTCCATTTTCCCTTCCCTGTGCTTTGTCTGTCTAGTCTATTTAGAAGCTGAGATTGTTTGTCACTAAGTGTTTGTAGAGCACGGAGCACATCGCGGGCCTGATCTCAGTTGGGCCCTTTGGGTGCTATGAAAATAAAGTCATAATGAAGTCCCAACAGCTACACAACAGTCCTCAAAAATGGCAATGACAGCCTTTACCAGAGTGCAAGGCAGGACAGAGTCTGTGCCAGCCGCCAGCCCTCTGCATGTGATCCAAGAACGAAAAAGATCCCTCAGCCACCCTTGCACACGCAGGACAGCTGTCGTGGCTTCCAACGCTGTGGGCCTCATCCTTAATATAGAGCAGGCTGCAACTTCGTCAGGAGGTTGGGCGCACTAGAATTGAGGCATGCACTCTACATGATACAAGCAGAAGTCATGACTGACCAGTGAAGGGATTTCCCTTGAGTTATACAGTCTTGCTAGGACCACAAATATCTCACAGGTCCACAGTGTCTCTTGCAGGTGATTGAGGGAGGAAAACGTCCCGCTCAGGCTTAGAAGAGCCGAACAGCTATTCTGGGACTCATCACCCTCACCACGGAGGCCGCCATCTCTCATGGCCAGCCCTCAGGCTGGAAAAGCAGCTGTATGTCTTACACGTGCCATGTTTGAGAACGATTGGATTCAAATTGGTGACTGAAGTCTGAAGTCTGCATCCCCAGCACCGCAACTTGCCCCACACCCTATCCCAGACTTCCCTGCATCCCCGACACCGCAACCTGCCCCTC